>JAUPFX010000021.1:26750451-26775451 GCA_036937225.1 Sebastes paucispinis
AACCAGGGGGCGGGACGGGTATAGGAGACAGTCCGGGTTTTGAGGGGGGCAAGGGAGTCAAGGCTGCCGGATAAAGTGGCGTTGTAGTGGGCAACCAGCCCATCAGCAGAGCTGTCGTGTGGATCTGAGGCCAGATGGGTCGCTATCAGGTCGTTCAGAGCTGGTGTACTCACTGTCTTGATGTTCCTGTACTGGATGGTACGTTTTGTGCGCTGCCTGGGCAGGGTGACAGGAACAGTGCAGAGAACAGCGAGATGGTCTGAAACCGTGAGGTCCAGGCACTGCAGATGGGAGGGAGTTGTGCCAGTGGAGCACACCAGATCCAGCGTGTGGCCTTTAGTGTGGGTGGGACTTTTAACGTGCTGTGTGAAGTTGAAACAGTCCAACAGTGACAGGAATTCAGTGGCAAACGAGCAGCTGGTGGAGTCCACATGAATATTAAAGTCACCGAGCAGGAGTGTAGATGGAGACATGGAGCAGACAGAGGTGAGAAGCTCAGACAGCTCAGACATGAAGGTGGTGGAGGCTTTAGGGGGGCGGTAGATGAGGACAACCTGGAGCTGTGTAGACCCAACCAGGGAGAAAATGACACACTCAAACGAGGTGACATTGGGTACTGGGAGGTCTTTGACCAGGATGTCAGCTCGATGTATAACAGCCAGCCCGCCGCCACGACCCATGGAGCGAGGCTTTTGTATGTAGACATATCCAGGGGGAGTGGCTTGATTAAGTGCCATGAAATCCTGCTGATTTTGCCAAGTCTCAGTTAGACAGAGAAAGTCAATTTTCCTGTCAGTGATAATATCATGGATGAGTAGAGCTTTATTGTTGATTGAGCGAGCATTCTGCAGCATAAATGTTGCACTGTTGTTAGTGAATGCTGGGGCAGGCGGTGTGGAGGGAACGGCACTGTCAACACAGACCAGGGACCTCAGATTGTTCAGGGTGCACACGTGTGGTTTGTTGTGATGACGTCGTAGCTGCGTGTTGGAGCGCCTGTCAGACAGTACTGAGGGAATACCATGATCAGTGTAAACAAACTTGCACCTGGAGGCTCTATGGACATAACGGGGGCGACGTAGGAGTCCGAGGGATTTAATGTCAGCGATGCAGTTTGGAATGAAGTGACAGAAGAGGTCCAGGAGTTGCGTTGTTGAGTATTTGATGAACACCATGTCTGCAGCAGTGGAGCGCCGGCTAAATCCTGGAGCCGCAATCCGTGGAGGAGGCTCCCAGCCTCGGACCGCAGCAGCAGCAAACAGTGTAGCCAGAACACAAGGTGGATAGTCCTGGAGTCGTGGCATGGAGATGTCCAAACGTGAGCAGCGGAGTGACGTTGGATAATCCACAGTAAATTGATAGCGCCGCTTGGTCGGTGGAGTTAACAGCTGACCGGCGTTAACAGCTAACAGCTGATCAGTGGAGAAGGCGAGCACACAGAGCCAAATGTGCACAATCTTCTGACAGTTAGCAGCACCAGACAGTGAAGTGTAAATACAACTTATAGTGATAACTTATTCCTACATGCAGTGAATGTAGGCACAGATTTAAACAAAAAACAAAAAAACAAAAAACTTCAGTTAGTAAATGCTGCTTCAGTCGTCAGTGAGACGTGGCGGTGGCGTGATGTCACTGCGGTGACACCAACGAAGAAGAGCGTTCTCTGACAGGCTGACGGAGTTTAAAACTGTGTGTGTTTGTTTTCAGGTCAGTTCCAGAGGGAGCGCTCCCTCTCTCCGTTTGGTAAGACTCCAGAGGAACACCTCCTCTTCCTCCTCCTCCTCCTCTTCCTCCTCCTGCTCCTGCTCCTGCTCCTCTTCCTCCTCCTGCTCCTCTTCCTCCTGCTCCTCTTCCTCCTCCTCCTTCTCTTCGTCCTCTTCCTCCTCCTCACAGAATACTGTGAGGAGGAGCTGGCAGGTGGATGTTGTTACCTTTGGCTAGTGCCAGGCTAGCAGTTTCCCTCCGTTTCCAGTCTTTATGCTAAGCTAAGCTAACCAGCTGGTGTATAGTGTCTAGTTGGCGGTGGCGTTTCTATGTTGAGTTTCTTGGTGACTGAAACTGAGCGGATCACGTTAAAGTTGGAGCTCTTCTTCTTCTTCTCCTGCAGATATCACTGACTGCTTCCTGCTGACCTCCTGTCTGTCTGTCTGTCTGTCTCTTCTTTTGTTCAGATCATATTTTAATCTGTCTTTCTGTCTGTTTGTCTGTCTCTCAGCCGGTCTGGACATCAGCTGCATGGCGGACGACCTGACAGGAAGTGGTGGGCGTGGCCAGAGGGCGGTGCAGGAGGAGCCTCTGGACGACATCTTGAGTCCTGAGCTTGACAAGATGGTCACTGACGGTGAGTTTAGAGTACCTGACGGTGAGTTTAGAGTACCTGACGGTGAGTTTAGAGTTTACCTGACGGTGAGTTTAGAGTTTACCTGACGGTCATAACGAGCCTGTAAACCATCAGTGATCTATAACAGGAGACTCAGTCTGACTCATCAGTCTGGTGTTGTTGTTCTTCAGGTGCCATCCTCAGCAAACTGTACAAGATCCCAGGTAAGAATAAACACACATCACCTGCTATCTTATTGATTACTGTCAGATAGATACACAATCAATCAATCAATACTGTATCATGACAGACACTCTTAGTCAGATTTGTGTGTGTGTGTGTGTGTGTGTAGAGCTGGAGGGGAAGGACGTGGAGGATGTGTTCACTGCTGTTCTCAGTCCAAACGGCAACAAAAACCAACAACCGGATCAGCACCAACACACACACACTGCTGCTGGGAGCAAGACACACACACAACACTCTGGTACACACACACACACACACACACACACCTGACAGACACTTCTCAGGGTCAAACAGACCCACTGTCACTGCACCCGACTGTACCCCGACTTTATTCTCACTGTGCTCCGATGTACCTCGACTGTACCGACTGTACCCGGACTGTGCCCGACTGTACCCGGACTGTACCCGGACTGTACCGACTGTACCCGACTTTATTCTCACTGTGCTCCGATGTACCCGGACTGTACCCGGACTGTACCGACTGTACCCGGACTGTACCGACTGTACCCGACTGTACCCGGACTGTACCGACTGTACCGATTGTACCCGGACTGTACCGACTGTACCCGGACTGTACCGACTGTACCCGACTTTATTCTCACTGTGCTCCGATGTACCTCGACTGTACCCGGACTGTACCCGGACTGTACCGACTGTGCCCGACTGTACCCGGACTGTACCGACTGTGCCCGACTGTACCCGGACTGTCCCGACTGTACCCGGACTGTACCAACTGTACCCTGACCGTACCGGGACTGTACCGACTGTACCCGGACTGTACCCGACTGTACCTGGATTGTACCCCGACTTTATTCTCACTGTGCTCCGACTGTACCGACTATGCCCCGACTGTACCCGGACTTTACCCGACTGTACCGACTGTACCCTGACTGTACCGACTGTACCCGACTGTACCTGGATTGTACCCCGACTTTATTCTCACTGTGCTCCGACGTACCTCGACTGTGCCCCGACTGTACCCGGACTGTACCGATTGTGCCCCGACTGTACCCGACTGTACCTGGACTTTACCCGATTGTACCCTGACTGTACCTTGACTGTACCCTGACTGTACCCTGACTGTACCTTGACTGTACCCTGACTGTACCATGACTGTACCTTGACTGTACCCTGACTGTACCATGACTGTACCTTGACTGTACCCTGACTGTACCCTGACTGTACCTTGACTGTACCCTGACTGTACCATGACTGTACCTTGACTGTACCCTGACTGTACCCTGACTGTATACTAACTGTATAGATTGATTATTAAATCCGTTTCCCAGCAGCCACTGTGTTTCCTCGTCTTCCGCTGATGAACGGGCTGATGGGAGCTGGTCCTCTCTTCCCTAACACCCACACTCCCATGATGCCCAGCGGCGCCCAGACGACAGCAGGCTTTCTGAAGCCCCTTCCTGAGAAACCTGCCAATCGGGCATCAGCGGGAGAGGGCGAGCAGGACGTGATGTCGACGGCTCAGAGGGGCATGTTGAAGTGGGAGAAAGAAGAAGCTCTGGGAGAGATGGCGACCGTTGCTCCCGTCCTCTACTGTAACACCAACTTCCCCCAGCTGATAGAGCAGCATCCTGGTATTCACTACATATATGTTTATATATATATAACCTAACAGAACATGTTTCCATAGGAACATCAAATGTTCATCTCTCTCTCTCTCTCTCTCTCTCTCTCTGTGTGTGTGTGTGTGTGTGTGTGTGTGTGTGTGTGTGTGTGTGTGTGTGTGTGTGTGTGTGTGTGTGTGTGTGTGTGTGTGTGTGTGTGTGTGTGTGTGTGTGTGTGTGTGTGTGTGTGTGTGTGTGTGTGTGTGTGTGTGTGTGTGTGTGTGTGTGTGTGTGTGTGTGTGTGTGTGTGTGTGTGTCTCAGACTGGTCCACCAGAATGAAGCAGATCGCCAAGTTGTGGAGGAAAGCCAGCTCTCAGGACAGAGCGCCCTTCGTGGTGAGTTTTTAAAGTTCTATTGTCCACCAGATTGAGCCATTTTCTCATCATGCAGTTTCCCAACTCCTCCCCAACTGTTCCCTAACTGTTTCTCAACTCCTCCCCAACTGTTTCCCAACTCCTCCCCAACTGTTCCTCATCTCCTCCCCAACTGTTCCTCATCTCCTCCCCAACTGTTTCTCAACTCCTCCCCAACTGTTTCTCAACTCCTCCCCAACTGTTCCTCATCTCCTCCCAAACTGTTCCCCAACTCCTCCCCAACTGTTCCTCATCTCCTCCCCAACTGTTTCTCAACTCCTCCCCAACTGTTTCTCAACTCCTCCCCAACTGTTCCTCAACTCCTCCCCAACTGTTTCTCAACTCCTCCCCAACTGTTTCTCAACTCCTCCCCAACTGTTTCTCAACTCCTCCCCAACTGTTCCTCATCTCCTCCCCAACTGTTCCTCAACTCCTCCCCAACTGTTCCCCAACTCCTCCCCAACTGTTCCTCAACTCCTCCCCATCTGTTCCCCAACTGTTCCTCAACTGTTCTCAACTGGTCCCCAACTGTTCCTTAACTCCTCCCCAACTGTTTCCCAACTCCTCCCCAACTGTTCCTCATCTCCTCCCCAACTGTTTCTCAACTCCTCCCCAACTGTTTCTCAACTCCTCCCCAACTGTTCCTCATCTCCTCCCAAACTGTTCCCCAACTCCTCCCCAACTGTTCCTCATCTCCTCCCCAACTGTTCCCTAACTGTTTCTCAACTCCTCCCCAACTGTTTCCCAACTCCTCCCCAACTGTTCCTCATCTCCTCCCCAACTGTTCCTCATCTCCTCCCCAACTGTTCCTCATCTCCTCCCCAACTGTTTCTCAACTCCTCCCCAACTGTTTCTCAACTCCTCCCCAACTGTTCCTCATCTCCTCCCAAACTGTTCCCCAACTCCTCCCCAACTGTTCCTCATCTCCTCCCCAACTGTTTCTCAACTCCTCCCCAACTGTTTCTCAACTCCTCCCCAACTGTTCCTCAACTCCTCCCCAACTGTTTCTCAACTCCTCCCCAACTGTTTCTCAACTCCTCCCCAACTGTTCCTCATCTCCTCCCCAACTGTTTCTCAACTCCTCCCCAACTGTTCCTCATCTCCTCCCCAACTGTTCCTCAACTCCTCCCCAACTGTTCCCCAACTCCTCCCCAACTGTTCCTCAACTCCTCCCCATCTGTTCCCCAACTGTTCCTCAACTGTTCTCAACTGTTCCCCAACTGTTCCTCAACTCCTCCCCAACTCTTCCTCAACTCCTCCCAAACTGTTCCCCAACTGTTCCCCAACTTTTCCCCGACTGTTCCCCAACTGTTCCCCAACCTCCTAACATACGGCGCCGCCTCGGTGTTGTTTTTTCTCTCCTACAGCAAAAAGCGAGAGACAACCGGGCAGCTCAGCGCATCAGCAAGGTGCAGCTGTCCAACGACCCGCTGAAACGCCACCAGCCCTCGCAGCAGACGCAGCAGACGCAGCAGACGCAGCAGACGCAGCAGACGCAGCAGACGCAGCAGATGCAGCAGATGCATCAGCAGCAGCAACAGCAGGAGCAGTCACCGCTACCGCTGCCGCTGGGACCTTACGACCCCGTTTCCATGGAGATGGAGGATGCGTTCAAGGACCCGCTGAGGCCCAAAGAGACGGAGCAGGAGCAGGAGTGGAAGTTCAGACAGGTGAGCAGAGAGTTTACCACTTCACCCATGAAGTAGAATCAGAGGGAGACCAACACCAGACGTGGTCTGGTCACTGCGGCGGGATGGTGTTGGTTTCCCGCTCTGAGCAGTAACCATGGTAACCACCAGGCTGTCATTGTGTCATTGATGAAGATGTTGTGCATGCTCCTCACTCACTGACTCCGACTAATCCCTGTGATGTAATCTCATTGAAAAGGGAGAGGTTAAAGACAGATGTGGAGCCGGTAAGAAGAGGCAGGAAAAAACCCTAAAATCACCATCTCATACAGATTGTCCCTCCCAGGCAGCTGTAGCAGGAGAGGCTCTGGTAAGATCTCAAGGAGAACCTGTTCCAGGCAGACCTCCTGGATCCATGACCCCTCTGAAATCCTCTTCCTGTCTCCCGGGGAGCTCCTCTGCCGCACACTTCAGTTCCCACTCAGGTCACCTGGAGGTCAACAGCTGGTTAAGGGCTGGTTCACAGCTGGTTTACGGCTGCATTAAATTAGTTGATTCATTGATTCGCTGATCGACAGAGAATTAATTAAACTATTTTGATAATCAATTAATTTCAGTAATTTTTCGATTGTGAAAAAAAATCACTGTTTTATTATTATTATTATTATTAATAATAATAATAATAATAATAATACTGCATTATTAATACTGTATTGTTATTATTATTACTTATGCTAATAATGTTTTATTATTAATAATATTGTATTATTAATAATAATAATAATAATAATAATAATAGTGTATTATAGTTATTCAGTTGAGTCTGAGGAGCTGCTGCTTCCTGAAGTCTTTCTCCTCTCTGAATGGACCAGACGTTGATCTCCTCATTATAGTTTATTCCAGCACTGACCGCTGACCTCTGACCTCTGACCTCCGACCTCCAGGACTGAGACACTGGGAACTAGAAGTGTGTTGTGAGACCGAGCCGACGGACTCTCCCAAAGCAAAGAGGATCTCAGAGACATGGGCCAGGACGGCTCACGATCACCTTCTCTGGGCCGGATCACATTGGAGGGTTTGGGAACAATGGAGGGGTTCTGATCCGACTAAAACAACACATCAGTGCTGTCGGTCTGAGGACGCTCAACCCAGAGTCGGTGTCCGTGGCCTCGGTCCGTCTGAGAACCGACTGATTTTATTCTGAAGGGATGTTACCTCGCTCTGAATGTAGGTGTGCTGCCGTCCTCCAACAGAGAAGAGCTCTCAGCCTCTCGGTTCTGGTAGTAGTCACTATCGCCACTCCGTCGGCCCGGCGTTCCGTCAGCCCGGCGTAACGTCACTCCGTCGGCCCGGCGTAACGTCACTCCGTCGGCCCGGCGTAACGTCACTCCGTCTGCCCGGCGTAGCGTCACTCCGTCTGCCCGGCGTAGCGTCACTCCGTCTGCCCGGCGTAGCGTCACTCCGTCTGCCTGGCGTAGCGTCACTCCGTCGGCCCGGCGTAACGTCACTCCGTCTGCCCGGCGTAGCGTCACTCCGTCTGCCTGGCGTAGCGTCACTCCGTCGGCCCGGCGTAACGTCTCTTTGCGTCCTTACTCTGAGATCATGTGACAGGAAGTCCAGGACCGGTGTGGTCTGATTGCCGGAGGACGGCAGCAGCGTCACGTTAATTGTGAGCAGGTATCACTGCAGGTGTGATGAACCAGGTGAGAGACAGACAGCAGGGAGGCCCCGCCCCCCCAGGATCCCCCAGACCCCTCTACCACCCACCAGAACCACAGCTGGACTAAAACACCTGTCTGATTCATTATCACATGTTTGATCCTGCAGAACGTTTAATGATGTCATGACGGCGTGTTTTAGTCATGTGGTCTCCCCCCCCCCCCCCCCCCCCCGCATGCTGTGACCTCATCATCACTGATACGTAGAGACAGAGAGCGAGGGACAGCGAGCATTTCCAGCTGCCATGTCATCCTGCTTTAACGCCATATGTAGCGACCAATCAGCAGTGTGACGCGTGGCGCTCTGTCCCATCTCCCACTTCCTGTTTCCTGTTTGTGTCTCAGATAATGCGTCAGCAGAGTAAACAGCAGGCGAAGATCGAGGCCACGCAGAAGCTGGAGCAGGTGAAGAACGAGCAGCTGCAGCGGCAGCAGCAGCTCGCCGCACGCCTGTCGCCCGACGCCGACAGCCGCAGCCCCATGATGCCCGTCACCGGGGGCAACGCCTCCCCCCTCCAGCTGCCGCCGTCCAGACCGCACGTCCTAACCCTGGCCGACGACGTCTTCCTCAGACCGCCACCCCCTCCCCCCTCCGGCTTCTCGCCGCTCCCCTCCTCCCCCCTCCACCAGCCCCCTTCGTCCCCCCAGATGTTCTCGCCGCCCTCCTCCCGCCCCTCCTCGCCGTGGGACCCCTACGGTAAAGTAGTGGGAACTCCTCGCCCCGCCTCCTCCCAGGCCAGCGGCGCCCCGGCAGCCCAGCAGCAGCGTCATAACTCCCTCAGCGCCTCCCCGGCACACGACGCCTTCGGCTCCCCCGCCATGTCCCCCGACCCCAAGAACTCCGACGGGACCAGGACCGCCGGACTCCCGCCAGGTAACTCCTCCCTGTAACACCTCCTCCTCCTCCTCCTCCCACTAACACCTCCTCCTCCTCCCAGTAACCTCCTCCTCCTTGTTCCTCCTCCTCCAGCTAACACCTCCTCCTCCTCCTCCAACTAACACCTTCTCCTCCTCCTCCCAGTAACCTCCTCCTCCTCCAGATAACACCTCCTCCTCCTCCTCCTCCAGCTAACACCTCCTCCTCCTCCTCCTCCAGCTAACACCTCCTCCTCGTTCCTCCTCCTCCAGCTAACACCTCCTCCTCCTCCTCCCAGTAACCTCCTCCTCCTTGTTCCTCCTCCTCCAGATAACACCTCCTCCTCCTCCTCCAGCTAACACCTCCTCCTCCTTGTTCCTCCTCCTCCAGCTAACACCTCCTCCTCCTCCTCCCAGTAACCTCCTCCTCCTTGTTCCTGCTCCTCCAGCTAACACCTCCTCCTCCTCCTCCAGCTAACACCTCCTCCTCCTCCTCCCAGTAACCTCCTCCTCCTTGTTCCTCCTCCTACAGCTAACACCTCCTCCTCCAGCTAACACCTCCTCCTTGTTTCTCCTCCCAGTAATCTCCTCCTCCTTGTTTCTCCTCCCAGTAACCTCCTCCTCCTTGTTCCTCCTCCCAGTAACCTCCTCCTCCTTGTTCCTCCTCCTACAGCTAACACCTCCTCCTTGTTTCTCCTCCCAGTAACCTCCTCCTCCTTGTTTCTCCTTCCAGGCCTGCAGCAGAGCCGGACCTCCTCGGTCTCGGCCCCTGACGCCTCCTCCAGACTGGTGGGTGTCCGAGGAGCAGAGGCGTTCCAGAGGAGTCCTCATCCCAGTGGTAACCTCCGTGTGTCTGACCTGTACAGTCGGGGGGGTGAACTGGTCCAGGGGGGGTTGTTTAAGGCCCCCATGCCCCCCCAGCAGCAGCAGGAGGTGTTTGGCCCCCCAGGAGGAGGAGGAGGAGGAGGAGGAAGGAGGGACCCGTCCAGACCCACAGACCTGGGCTTTGCCCTCTCCCAGTCTCAGGACCCTCCCTTCCCCTCCAGTCCGCTGTCAGGACTGGGCTCCCCCCACCGTAGCCCCTACTCCCAGACCCCCGGCACCCCCAGGCCGGACTACAGCCAGCAGATCCCGGACCCCTTCACCCAGCACTCACCTTTGACCTCCCGGCCCTCGCCTGACCCCTACGCCTCCAACCCTCAGACTCCTGGTACACCACGGCCACATTCTGACCCGGCGTACCTCACCACGCCGCCTGCACTGAGACTGGACCAGTACAACCAGCAGCCCGCCAACCGCCGGCCATCCCCCTCCCACCCGAACCTGGACCCCTACGCCTCCAACCCCGGGACGCCCCGCCCCTCTGTCACCGAGCGCTTCCCTCAATCACCGGGGAGTCAGCGGAGCGCCGACCCCTACGCCCAGCAGCCCTCCACGCCGCGGCCCTCGTTGGACCCCTACGCCCAGCAGCCCTCCACGCCGCGGCCCTCGTTGGACCCCTACGCCCAGCAGCCCTCCACGCCGCGGCCCTCATTGGACCCCTACGCCCAGCAGCCCTCCACGCCTCGGTCCCAGAAGCACCCGGAGTCCTTCAGCCAGGCGCCGATAGACAGCTTTATTCATCAACCTGCCGGATCCGGTTCATCCCCTCTGGTTCCAGGACTGTCTGGAGAGACGTTTACACACCATCAGGTAATGGATAACACCCGTTACACGTCTGTACTGTAGTTTACACGTCTGTACAGCATCTGTATTGCATCTGTACTGTAGTTCACACGTCTGTTCTGCAGTTTATACGTCTGTTCTGCAGTTTACACGTCTGTACTGTAGTTTATACGTCTGTACTGCGTCTGTACTGTAGTTTACACGTCTGTACTTTAGTTTACACGTCTGTACTGCAGTTTACACGTCTGCACTGCAGTTTACGCGTCTGTACTGCAGTTTACACGTCTGCTCTGCAGTTTACACGTCTGTACTGCAGTTTACACGTCTGCTCTGCAGTTTACACGTCTGCTCTGCAGTTTACACGTCTGTACTGCGTCTGTACTGCGTCTACTGCAGTTTACACGTCTGTACTGTAGGTTACACGTCTGTACTGTAGTTTATGGGTCTGTACAAAAAGTTTACGCGTCTGTACTGCAGTTTACACGTCTGTACTGTAGGTTATGCGTCTTTACTGTAGTTTATGGGTCTGTACTGTAGTTTACGTGTCTGTACTGCGTCTGTACTGTAGTTTACACGTCTGTACTGTAGTTTATGGGTCTGTACTGTAGTTTACGTGTCTGTACTGCGTCTGTACTGTAGTTTACACGTCGGTACTGTAGTTTATGGGTCTGTGCAAGAAGTTTATGGGTCTGTGCAAGAAGTTTACTCGTCTGTACTGCAGTTTAAACGTCTGTACTGTAGTTTACACGTCTCTACTGTAGTTTGCACGTCTATACTGTAGTTTACTCGTCTGTACTTCGTCTGTACTGTAGTTTACACGTCTGTACTGTAGTTAATGGGTCTGTGCAAAAGTTTACGCGTCTGTACTGCAGTTTACACGTCTGTACTGTAGTTTACACGTCTGTACTGTAGTTTATGGGTCTGTACTGTAGTTTACGCGTCTGTACTGTAGTTTATGGGTCTGTACTGTAGTTTATGCGTCTGTACTGTAGTGTATGGGTCTACTGTAGTTTACACGTCTGTACTGTAGTTTATGGGTCTGTACTGTAGGTTACACGTCTGTACTGTAGTTTATGGGTCTGTACAAAAAGTTTACGCGTCTGTACTGCAGTTTACACGTCTGTACTGTAGGTTATGCGTCTTTACTGTAGTTTATGGGTCTGTACTGTAGTTTACGTGTCTGTACTGCGTCTGTACTGTAGTTTACACGTCTGTACTGTAGTTTATGGGTCTGTACTGTAGTTTACGTGTCTGTACTGCGTCTGTACTGTAGTTTACACGTCGGTACTGTAGTTTATGGGTCTGTGCAAGAAGTTTATGGGTCTGTGCAAGAAGTTTACTCGTCTGTACTGCAGTTTAAACGTCTGTACTGTAGTTTACACGTCTCTACTGTAGTTTGCACGTCTATACTGTAGTTTACTCGTCTGTACTTCGTCTGTACTGTAGTTTACACGTCTGTACTGTAGTTAATGGGTCTGTGCAAAAGTTTACGCGTCTGTACTGCAGTTTACACGTCTGTACTGTAGTTTACACGTCTGTACTGTAGTTTATGGGTCTGTACTGTAGTTTACGCGTCTGTACTGTAGTTTATGGGTCTGTACTGTAGTTTATGCGTCTGTACTGTAGTGTATGGGTCTACTGTAGTTTACACGTCTGTACTGTAGTTTATGGGTCTGTACTGTAGTTTACACGTCTGTACTGTAGTTTATGGGTCTGTACTGTAGTTTACATGTCTGTACTGTAGTTTATGGGTCTGTACTGTAGTTTACTCGTCTGTACTTCGTCTGTACTGTAGTTTACACGTCTGTACTGTAGTTAATGGGTCTGTGAAAAAGTTTACGCGTCTGTACTGCAGTTTACACGTCTGTACTGTAGTTTACACGTCTGTACTGTAGTTTACACATCTGTACTGTAGTTTACACATCTGTACTGTAGTTTACACATCTGTACTGTAGTTTACACGTCTGTACTGTAGTTTATGGGTCTGTACTGTAGTTTACATGTCTGTACTGTAGTTTATGGGTCTGTACTGTAGTTTACACGTCTGTACTGCAGTTTACACGTCTGTAGTGTAGTTTACACGTCTGCAGTGTAGTTTACACGTCTCTACTGTAGTTTACACGTCTGTACTGCAGTTTACACGTCTAGTGTAGTTTACACGTCTTTACTGTAGTTTACACGTCTCTACTGTAGTTTACACGTCTGTACTGCAGTTTACACGTCTGTACTGTAGTTTACACGTCTGTACTGCAGTTTACACGTCTGTACTGTAGTTTACACGTCTGTACTGCAGTTTACACATCTGTACTGCAGTTTACACGTCTCTACTGTAGTTTACACGTCTCTACTGTAGTTTACACGTCTGTACTGTAGTTTACACGTCTGTACTGTAGTTTACACGTCTCTACTGTAGTTTACACGTCTGCAGTGTAGTTTATGTGTCTCTACTGTAGTTTACACGTCTGTACTGCAGTTTACACGTCTGTACTGCAGTTTACACGTCTAGTGTAGTTTACACGTCTTTACTGTAGTTTACACGTCTCTACTGTAGTTTACACGTCTTTACTGTAGTTTACACGTCTCTACTGTAGTTTACACGTCTGTACTGCAGTTTACACGTCTGTACTGTAGTTTACACGTCTGTACTGCAGTTTACACGTCTGTACTGTAGTTTACACGTCTGTACTGCAGTTTACACATCTGTACTGCAGTTTACACGTCTCTACTGTAGTTTACACGTCTGTACTGTAGTTTACACGTCTGTACTGCAGTTTACACATCTGTACTGCAGTTTACACGTCTCTACTGTAGTTTACATGTCTGTACTGTAGTTTACACATCTCTACTGTAGTTTACATGTCTGTACTGCAGTTTATGCGTCAGTACTGCGTCTGTACTGTAGTGTATACTGTATGTATTCACTGCAGATTGATGTATGTGTTCTCTCTCCAGGTGCAGCCGTCTCCAGGACGACAACATCAACGTCAACAACAACAACAACAACAGGACTCATTTCCCAGAAGCTCCAGCAGCCAGACCCCAAAGCATCCTGGGATGTCGGAGGAGAGCGGCTTCCTGGCCGGTCAGACTCCGGGTCACGACCCCTTTGAGCAGGGTCACATGACACCGGGCCCCTCGCTGACGGACAAGACGACAACCAATGAAATGGCAGCGCTGGGCGTGGCTTCTTTAGAGGGACCAATGAGCATGCTGCCTCAGCTCGGTGACTCAGAGGAGAAGCTGAGACAGGTAGGACCGGTGTTCTGGTGTCTGGTGTCACCGCTGTAGTGGCTTTAGATTCAGAGCGGTTCTGTACTGGGTTCTGGTGGGTTCTGCTGGGTTCTGCTGGGTTCTACTGGGTTCTACTGAGTTCTGTTGTGTTCCCGTGCAGCGCCAGCGGCTCCGGCAGCTCATCCTGAGGCAGCAGCAGCAGAAGAGTGCGTTACGGCAGGAGAAAGGTCTGCAGGAAGCAGCCTCTGGACCCACCGGACCCCCCGCTGCTCCACCTGGACCCGCCCCTGGTTCTGCCACACCTCGACACTGGTCCCAGTCGGACCCCTCCATCGCTCCTCCAACAGACCCGTTTGGACGCCCCCCGCCCCCTTACCCCGGCACGGTGAGGCCCGGTGGGCCGGCTCCGGTCCCCAGGTTCCCTGGAGGTTTCACCCCCAACGAGGCTCCCTTCACCAGGCAGATGGGGGTCCGAGGACCGGTCCTCAGGTGAGAGGAGCACCAACACCTGGTCCAGACCAGATCCCCAGACATGGTTTACTCATCTCTCCTCCTCCTCCTCCTCTCTTCTCCTCCTCCTCTCTTCTCCTCCTCCTCTCTTCTCCTCCTCCTCTCTCCTCCTCCTCCTCTCCTCTCTCCTCCTCCTCCTCTCTTCCTCCTCCTCTCTCCTCCTCCTGCTCCCTCTCCTCCTCCTCCTCCTCCTCTCTCCTCTCCTGCTCCCCTCCTCCTCCTCCTCTCCTCCTTTCTCCTCTCCTCCTCCTCTCCTCTCGCCTCCTGCTCCTCCTCCTCTCTCATCCTCCTCCTCGTCTCTCCTCTCCTCCTCCTCCTCTCCTCCTCCTCTCTCCTCCTCCCCTCCTCCTCTCTCCTCTCCTCCTCTCCTCCTCCCCTCTTCCTCTCCTCCTCCTCCTCCTCGTCTCTCCTCTCCTCCTCCTCCTCTCTCCTCCTCCCCTCCTCCTCTCTCCTCTCCTCCTCTCCTCCTCCTCCTCCTCTCCTCTACCTCCTCCTCCTCCTCTTCTCCTCCAGGTTTGCTGATCCTCCAGGAGCTCCAGCAGGTCTCCAGGACTCCTTCCTGCGTGCTCCCCAGGGAACGGTGCCTGTACCTGGGCTGAGTCTGGTGGATGGAGTCCCGGTCCAGATGAGGAGGCCGATGCCTGGAGAGTTCACCAGCATCCGGCCCCTCCCTGCTCCCGGTGCTCATTCCCACTTGCTACCAGGTCAGACCAACAGTACATCACTCATTGACACTCAGCAGCCTGGTTGGTGGTAACTTTAGAAATGTAATAGATTACTGTGTAATGTAACTATTGTCCCCCCTCCCCCAGGTGTCCCCCAGCCCTTCCTCCCCCGCTCCCTCCCCCTCCAGCAGCACAGCATCATGGGACAGCCCTACATAGAGCTCCGCCACCGCGCCCCTGAGAACCGCCTGAGGCTGTCCTTTTCTCTCCCCGAGGCCCCGCCGCCGCTGCACCCCAGAGACCCCCAGCCGTCCCCGCTCAGACCCCCGCCGCTGGGCCAGCACATGGCGATTAACCAGCTGAACCACCACCAGCAGCACTTCCACGAGTCCACTGATGGGATGGAGGAGCACCTGGAGGGGGAGGACTCTGCTGTGAAGGACCTGGAGGACGTGGAGGTGAAAGATCTGGTGGACCTGAACCTGAACCTGGACCCTGAAGACGGTACGAGAGTAAACAATCATAGTTTGTGGTTACAACGTAAAGATCTCTCGTCATCGTGTTGTAACGGCGTTCCCCTTTCAGGTAAAGAGGACCTGGATCTGGGTCCTAACGACCTCCACCTCGACGACTTCCTGCTGTCGGGGAAGTTCGACCTGATCGCCTACGCCGACCCCGAGCTCAATCTGGAGGACAAGAAGGACATGTTCAACGAGGAGCTGGACCTGGGGGAGCCGGTGGAGGAGAAGGACGGCGGCGGGGCCAGAAAGACCGATAGCCACGCCTTCCTGTTAGGCCAGGTCAAACAGGAAGTACAGGACGGCGTCAAGACAGAGGCCAGGGACGGGCTCTCTGCAGCCCAGCACCCTGCACCACAACCTGGGGTCGGCTTCACCACCAGCAGACCCCCCGGAGCTCAGGGGGCCGAGGCAGCAGGCTCCAGCCAGCCGTCCCTCCAGAAGGTGAAGGACTGTGGTTCTGCTTCAGGGGCCTTACCGGCTCTCCAGACCCAGGAACAGGCTCCGATGTCGGGCATGGCACCCAGGGTTCTCCCCCCCATGGCTGGTCAACAGTCCGTCTTCCAGCAGCAGCAGAGATCGTTTGGACCATCCCCGTCGGCTCTCTTCACCCCCCACCCTCAGGGTCACCCCGGTCTGACCCCCCAAGGTTACCCCAGTCTGACCCCCCAGGGCCCTCCTGTCCCGCCTCACCCACGGTCCCTCCAACCCTCCCAGCCTCGCCTCCTCCTCCTGAACCCCCAGACCCAGCTTCCACACCCGGGGACCTCCAACCAGACCCAGACCCAGACCCAGAGCCAGGCCATCTTCCCCCAGAATCTGGACCTGGACTTGGACTTGGACCTGGATCTGGACCAGAACCAGCAGAGGCATCTGCTCTTGGAGGAGCAGCCGCTACTCCTGCAGGACCTCCTGGACCAGGAGCGCCAGGAGCAGCAGCAGCAGAAACAGATGCAGGCCCTGATCAGACAGAGGTCCACCCCAGACCCCGTGTTACCCAATATAGGTAAGACCTGGACCCCGACAGACCTGGACCCCGACAGACCTGGACCCCGACAGACCTGAACCCCAACAGACCTGAACCCTGAATAGTGCTCCTGGTTTCATCTTTGTGCTTTTATTGTGTAGTTGTTGGGCCCCGGGAGGCTTTTATTTTGACAGGTGTGTGTGTGTCCAGCAGACTTTGACTCCATCGCCGACCCCATCATGAAGGCCAAGATGGTGGCTTTGAAGGGCATCAACAAGGTCATGACCCAGAGCAACCTGGGACTCAACCCCATGGTCATCAACAGGTAGGATGACCTCTGACCTTTGACCTCTGTGACTGAAGTCCACATGGTAATTAAAGACTGACTCCTCTTCCTTTAACTTGTCAGGTTCCAGCAGGTCTCGGTGGTCCCGGTGATCCCGGTGGCTCCGGTGGTCCCGGTGGCCCCTGTGGTTCCGGTGGCTCCAGGTCCAGAGGGGACTCCTCAGCCTCCTCACCTGGTGGGCCCGGTGTGTAGAACCATCAGAATCAGTTTGAATAAGTCCCTGATGTGCTTTCTGTGTTCTGGTTCTAACAGGAAGTGTCTTCTCTTCTCTTCCTGTCAGGACGGGAAGTTGAACCCCCAGTTGGTGCGACCCAACCCCCCCAGCTTTGGCCCGGGCTTCGTCAGTGAGTATCAGGAAACAAACCCAACGATGATTCACATGATACGTTAATATTCTATATAACAGGAGAGAGAGAGACAATAAAGAACTAGAGCTGCTGAAGTTAACGTGATGATAACGATAACGCTCGAATGAAGATACTGGTATCATCTGAAACTATAAAACCTGATGAATCCATCGGTATATAATAAATGTGAATGTGTGAGGGTTTTTGGCGGAAAAAAGTCGGAAAAATGTTTGAAAAATATCCAAAAAATGTCTGAAAATTGTCCAAAAACTGTCTGGACAGATGTGTTAAAAATGACAAAAGTCCAAAAAAAATTGGAAAAAATGTCGGGAAAATGTTTGAAAAAGTCGGAAAAAATTAGAAAGAATTTCCGGAAAAAAAGTCCGAATTTTTTTCGGAAAAATGTTTGAAAAATATTTGAAAAAATGTCTGAAAAAAATGTTTGAAAAAAATTAAAAAATGTCAGAAAAATGTTTGAAAAAGTCCCAAAAAGTTCGGAAAAATGTCCAAAAAATTTCGGGAAAAAATCCGAAATTCTTTCGCAAAAATGTCCAAAAAATGTTGGAAAAATGTTGGAAAAAATTTCTGAAAAATGTCTGAAAAAAGTCCAAAAACTATCTGGACAGATGTGTGAAAAATGAAAAAATTCCCCCAAAAAATCTGAAAGAGTCGGAAAAAAGATCCGAAAAAAGTCTAAAAAAAGTCTGAAACTCAGAAAACAAGCATTTTAAAAATTGTCTGCTCGTCATCATGGTAACAGACCTGACAAAGCATGAATTCTGACTTTTTACTGATCAGCATCACTGTCGTTATTTCAGCATCATTTTGATCAGTTTATTGATATTAAATCTGTTTATTTTGGGTTCATACGTCAGTAGTGAACCAGATTAATTCTGTATGTTGATAAGAGTATTAAATACGTGACTAATCTCCCGTTAAGGTTCATTTAGAACTGATATAAAACATGTGAGATGAATCATGTTTCAATGTTTTGTGTGGTGCAGACGAGGTCCAGCGGCGTCAGTACGAGGAGTGGTTGGGGGAGACGCAGCAGCTCCTGCAGATGCAGCAGCGCCTCCTGGAGGACCAGATCGCCGCTCACCGCAAGACCAAGAAGTCCCTGTCGGCCAAACAGAGGACGGCCAAGAAGGCGGGCCGAGCCCTCACCGAGGAGGACGCCGCCCAACTCCTCAACGTCACCGAGCAGCAGGGGGCGGTGCAGAAACAGCTGGAGCAGGTACACCTGCACATCTATAGATATATAGATATAGATATAGATAAAGACATAGAGTGGGTGTCAGACTGGGTGTCGGTGTGATGATGTGATGTCTGTGTTCAGATCCGGAAGCAGCAGAAGGATCACACCGAGCTGATCGAGGACTACAGGACCAAACAGCAGAGATCTGCAGGAGCGCCATCCCTCCCCCAGCCCCAAATCCAACAGCCCCCCCTCCCCCAGACCCAAATCCTCCAGCCCCCCCTCCCCCAGACCCTGGTGTCGATGCAGCCACGCCTGGGCGGCCCCACCGTGGCCCGTCTCCCGAACGTCCCCCCCGAGTGGACGCCGGGTGGCGGGGCCCATCCGGGGCCGGGGGTGATGGGGCAGAGGATGCCTCTTCAGATGCCCCCCGCCGCCCTGCCTAAAGCCCCCCCCCAGGCTCCCCCGCACACTCAGGCGACCACGGTGCCCGCCCTCGCCGCTCCAACAGCGGGCTTCACCGCGGCTCCCCGGGGCCCCCCCGCCGGAGGCCCCAACGGAGCAGCGGGGGACGCCCCTCCTCAGGTAAACACACCTGGAGGAGTTCACTGACGTCTGGTTGTCAGATTTACACCTCCGGTAACCACGGAGACCTTTACCCATGAGTCACTCTGTCTCCTCCACCTGCAGGTGAAGTTTGACGACAACAACCCGTTCAGCGAAGGTTTCCAGGAGAGAGAGAGGAGGGACCGGCTGAGAGAGCAGCAGGAGAGACAGCGAGTCCAACTGATGCAGGAGGTGAGTCATCACGCCATCACGACAGGAAATAGAAACAGATGTTGGTCTGTAGAGAACAGGAAGTAGAAACAGATGTTAATCTGTAGAGAACAAGAAGTAGAAACAGATGTTCTTCTTCTCCTCTCAGGTGGAGCGTCATCGTGCGCTGCAGCAGAGACTGGAGCTGGAGCAGCAAGGCATGCTGGGAGCCTCTGTGGGTCCTGGAGCCGGAGGAGCAGCCATGCCAACATCTGGAGCTCTGTCAGGGGCTCGAGTCGGGGCAACATCTGGACCAGGAGGTCCTGCGGGACCAGGAGGTGATGGTCTGTCCCAGATGCCCTTCTTCAGCTCTGAGCTGCCCCAGGACTTCCTCCAGTCCCCCCCAGCTGCTAGACCTCCACCACCGCACCAGCAGGCAGGCCTCCTCCAGGGATTCACAGGAGGACCCCTGCACCCTGGAGCTCACCCAGCTCCTGCTCTACTGCCCGGCGTCACCTCAGAGCGGTTCAGGGTCCTACCTGAGCACGGGCCCCCCGTGGACGTTGCTCCGCCCTCCCTCCACGCCAGGCCGAGGCTCCCGGGCCCCGCCGGGCCCTCGGCACAGGGACAAGTACGGCCGGCGGCGTTGACCCCCTCCCATCCTGGAGGTCATCGATTTGGACAGGACTCCTCCTCTTCCTCCCCGTCCTTCCCCTGCTCCTCCTCCGGAGGCCCCGCCTCCCTCATCCAGCTCTACTCTGACATCATCCCTGACGACAAACCAAAGAAGAAGAAGAGCAGGAAGAGGGACGGAGACGACGCCGGGGTCGGAGGAGGAGGAGCCAGGACACCGCTGTCCTCGTACTCCGATGACATCACGGCTCCGCCCACTCCAGCTGTGTCCGACACTTCCTGCTCCACGCCCACCCGGGGCAGCGTGGACCAATCGGATCTCTGCTTCTCTCTAAGCTCCGCCCTCTCCGGTCTGGCTCCATCGTCGGAGCTGGAGAGGCAGCTGTCCGTCATCTCTGCAGCCCAGCAGAGAGCTTCCATCCTGGGCATGGAGGGTCAGAGAGGTCCCCTGTCTGCAGCTCGTCTGGAGGTCAAGGTCAGTTACTCTGATGGTACTCTGGTAATACCAGTACACTGTGGTATTACTGTGGTATTACTGTAGTAGTACTAGTACTTGTTGTAGTAATACTAGTACTTGTTGTAGTACCTGTTGTAGTACCCTGTCCTCTCAGGTGTTGAGTGTTCTCCTGGTCTCCCTGCAGGAGGAGCGTGAGGAGGGAGGAGCTTGTGGAGGAGGCGTGGTGAAGATGGAGGAGGGTGGGGGGGGTGACGGGGGGAAGGAGTTGCTCAGACACCTGCTGAAGGACAAGATGTCCCCGGCCACCACGCCGTCACCCACCGGACAGGCCCCGCCCCCCGCCCGCCGCCAGCTGTCCAATGAGAGCGTCCGGTCAGAGGAGGAGGACAGGCTTGGTTCCCATGGCAACATGGTGAGGAGGGGGGGTTTGTTTAATCTGGTCACAGGACCTCAGGACGGAGCGTTGTGATTGGTGCGTGATGATGATGATGATGATGATGATGACGTCGTGGTATGATCCCTCCTCCAGGTGGCGATGGACAGTCCAGACGTCCTGGACCCGTCCGGCAGGAAGAAGACTCAACGCTGTAAGAGACGGACGGACAAAGACAGAGCTCCTCCTAAAAACAAGAGGAGGAAGAAAGAGGAGGAGGAGAAGATCCACTCCTCCTCCTCTTCCTCCTCCTCTGACCCACTGATGACTCACCTCAGACAGGTAAACCAACCTGCTCCTCCTCTCTCTCCTCTTCTTCCTCCTCTTCCTCCTCCTCCTCCTCCTCTCTCTCCTCTTCCTCCTCTCTGTCCTCCTCCTCTCTCTCCTCTTCCTCCCCTCCCTCCTCCTCCTCCTCCTCCTCTTCCTCCCTCCTCCTCCTCCTCTTCCTCCCTCCTCTTCCTCCTCGTCCTCCTCTCTCCTCCTCCTCTCTCTCCTCTCTCTCCTCCTCCTCCTCGTCCTCCTCTTCCTCCTCCTCTTCCTCCTCCTCCTCCTCTGTCTCCTCTTCCTCCTCCTCTTCCTCTCTCCTCCTCCTCTCTCTCTCCCCTCTCTCTCCTCCTCCTCCTCGTCCTCCTCTTCTTCCTCCTCCCTCCTCTTCCTCCCCTCCCTCCTCCTCGTCCTCCTCTTCCTCCCTCCTCTTCCTCCCCTCCCTCCTCCTCGTCCTCCTCTTCCTCCCTCCTCCTCTTCCTCTTCCCTCCTCCCTCCTGTTCCTCGTCTTCCTCCTCTTCCTCCTCGTCCTCCCCTTCCTCTTCCCTCCTCCCTCCTGTTCCTCGTCTTCCTCCTCTTCCTCCTCGTCCTCCCCTTCCTCTTCCCTCCTCCCTCCTGTTCCTCGTCTTCCTCCTCGTCCTCCTCTTCCTCTTCCTTTACTGTTGTTCACTCATCTTCTTTACTTCCTGGATTATTGATTATTGATTCCCCCCCAGCTGTCGGTGCTGCCCCTCATGGAGCCGGTCCTCAGGGTGGATCTGAATCTGTTCCCCCCGTTCGGCAGCTCCTCTCTGGGCCGAGACTCCAGACTGACGGGCTCCTTCGGTAACGCCTGCCTGGACGGAGTCACGGACTACTACTCCCAGCTCATATACAAGGTACTACTACAGTACTACTACAGTACTACTCCCAGCTCATATACAAGGTACTACTACAGTACTACTACAGTACTACTCCCAGCTCATATACAAGGTACTACTACAGTACTACTACAGTACTACTCCCAGCTCATATACAAGGTACTACTACAGTATTACAGTAATACTACAGTAATAGTTTATGCTTCACTGATTCCACTTTTTTCTAAGTTATTTTTTGGGGGCATTTTTAGCATCTTTATTGACATGACAGTAGACAGAGTCTTGGAAAGGGGGGAGGGAGAGAGTGGATGAAATGCGGAAAGGGCCACAGGCCGGATTCGAACCCGGGCCGCCGCGGTTAGGACTGAGCCTTGTTACACGGGCGCCCGCTCTACCAACTGAGCTAATCAGGCGCCCCTGATTCCACTTTTAAAACCTGGTCTTGTTTCCATCCCTTCCAGCAGAACAACCTCAGTAACCCCCCCACACCTCCAGCCTCCCTGCCCCCCACACCCCCACCGGTCGCCAGACAGAAACTGGTGAACGGCTTCGCCACTACGGAGGAGCTGACGAGGAAGGACATCACCGAGCAGGACGGTGAGTGGTGCTGTTTAGACTGGGAGGAGGAGGAGGAGGGGGGAGGAGAGAAGAGGAGAGAGAGGAGGAGGAGGAGGAGGAGGGGGGAGGAGAGAAGAGGAGAGAGAGGAGGAGGAGGAGGAGGAGGGGGGAGGAGAGAAGAGGAGAGAGAGGAGGAGGAGGAGCTACAGAGAGAGGAGGAGGAGAGGAGAGGGGAGGAGTTGGAGGAGGAGGAGCTAGAGAGAGGAGGAGGAGCTAGAGAGAGAGGAGGAGTGAGAGGAGGAGAGGGGAGGAGTCGGAGAGAGAGGAGGAGGAGGAGGAGGGAGAGAGGAGGAGGAGGAGGAGCTAGAGAGAGAGGAGGAGTTAAATTGTGTTTGTTTCTTCAGTGAAAGGTGTGAAGCAGAAGGGGGAGGGGCTCCTGGCTCTAAACCACGCCTCCAGAACGGTAGACGTTCCCGCCTCTCTGCCGACGCCGCCCCACAACAATCAGGAAGAGCTCCGGTAAATGCCGTCTCCTCTTTCTGGTTTTAGACCGTTAAAAGTTGAGAAGAATACTCTTCTGACTCTTCTTCTTTTGATTCTTCTTCTGACTCTTCTTCTGACTCTTCTTCTGATTCTTCTTCTGACTCTTCCTCTTCTGATTCTTCTGACTCCTCTTCTTCTGACTCTTCTTCTGACGCTTCTTCTGACTCTTCCTCTTCTGATTCTTCTGACTCCTCTTCTTCTGACTCTTCCTCTTCTGGCTCTTCTTCTTCGTGTGTTTTCCTCCTCAGGGTTCAGGACTCGTCGGGGCGCGACAGCCCGGACGGCTTCGTCCCGTCGTCGTCTCCGGAGAGCGTGGCGGACGAGGAGGTCAGCAGGTACCCCGACCTCTCGTTCATCAAACTGGAGCCGCCCTCGCCCTGTCCCTCGCCTACAATACCCATGATGCCCTGCTCCTGGGGCAAAGGCTCTGCAGTGAAACAGGAAGTGAAGTCAGAGCCGACCCATCAGGCTCCTCCCTCCTGCTCTAACACCGACCTGGTTACCATAGCGATAACCCTGAACCCTGTAGCAGCTCAGGTAAACGTCTCTCTCTCACTCTCTGATTGGCCGAGTCATTGTTTAGCCCCTCCCTCCTGATGACATCACTGTGACTGTTTTCCAGAACGTAGCCGGTGTGATGGCGGCGGTGGCGGAGCTGCTGCGGGTCCCCGTCCCCGTCGACTACCAGCTGAGCCGACCCGCCGGCCCCGAGCGCAGCGCCCTGGCCCTGCTGGCTGGAGTCCGAGTACCGCTCACACAGGTGGGACTTGTACACACAAATGTCTGCTGTGTTTCACTTTGTCTTCATTTGAAATCTTTCCTCTACTCCTTCACAATAAGAGTCTTTGTTGTGAACGTCATGTCCCGTAACGGGAGCTGTGACTGACTGTTTGACGTGTTCTCAGGGTCCAACAGGAAGTAGACCACAGAGACCTCCACCTGCTGCTGGGAACACTGGTCACAGGCCTCCGAGCTGCAGCTACTGCAAGGTGCTGCTGGGAAACGGAGTCCGCATCGTGAAGGAGCTGAAACAGGTGGGACGCAGTAGACGACTGTTCAACACTGAGAGTGAAGCAACAAAGATGGCTGACAGGAAGTCACTGTGTGTGTTACAGGAGGGTCAGTCCAGGTCCAGCCTGGTGTTCTGCGGTCCAAACTGCTCTGCACTCTACACATCTGGCCTGCAGAGCAGAACAGCTGGAAACAAGGTGAGAGAGGCCGCTGTCCCCGTCTCGCCGTCCCCTCCCAGCAGAGCACAGCACCAGTACGCCAGCAACATGTCCTCCATCACCGTCCACTCCCTCCTCCGCTCTCCCTCCTCACCTCCTCCTCCCACCTCCTCCTCCTCCTCCTCGCCACCTCTCTCCTTCCCCACCGCCTCCGTCATCACCATGGAGACCAGGCCCCGCATGGACAGCCTCAAGGTGGGTGTTGTTACTGACTGCTGATAGAATTATAGAAGGTGATCAGCTGATCAGCTGGTTGATTGATTAGTGATTGGTTTACAGGTGAAGGTGAAGCTGAAGCCCCGCCCCCGGGCGGTCCCTGGGGGAGAGGACTCGCTGTCGTCTCGCCACGGGAAGAGGATGAAGAGTTGCCGCTGGAGACGCTGGAGCTTTAGTGTCACACTGAGCAGGTTAGCCTGTTAGCATCACACTGCTAACGTTAGCCTGTTAGCATCACACTGCTAACGTTAGCCTGTTAGCATCACACTGCTAACGTTAGCCTGTTAGCATCACACTGCTAACGTTAGCCTGTTAGCATCACAGTCTGTATGTCTGTTTTTACCCAGGGGCCCTTGCACCCCTAACGGGGCGGTTTCTATGCCAACGGAGGAGGAAGTGGACGTGCTGTTGCAGAAGTTGGGGGCGTGTCTTCGTCCTGATCCGTCACCCAAAGACCACCGGAGGTGCTGCTTCTGTAACCAGCAGGGGGACGGGAAGACCGACGGACCGGCCAGACTGCTGAACCTGGACCTGGACCTGTGGGTGAGTCTACTGATGGTGGTCTCTGACGGTGGTCTGGACCGGCAGAGTCTCTGATGGTGGTCTTTGATGGTGGTCTGGACCGGCAGAGTCTCTGATGGTGGTCTTTGATGGTGGTCTGGACCGGCAGAGTCTCTGATGGTGGTCTGGACCAGCAGAGTCTCTGATGGTGGTCTGGACCAGCAGAGGCTCTGATAGTAACCTGTCTGTCTGTCTGTCTGTCTCGGTGTCTCAGGTCCACCTGAACTGCGCTCTGTGGTCCAGCGAGGTGTACGAGACGCAGGCCGGCGCCCTGATCAACGTGGAGCTGGCTCTGAGACG
>JAUPFX010000021.1:26780451-26870451 GCA_036937225.1 Sebastes paucispinis
GAGGTCGACCACATCACGCCTTGTTTTTGTTTTGTTTTTTATTATTATTATTGACGTAAACAGAGTGTGATGATGATGATGATTGTTTTTTTTTGTTTTTTGGGGAAAATGTGGAATCTGATTTAGAATCATTTACAGAAAATAAAATATTTTACATCTTGAAGAAGCAACGCTGCTGCTCTTTATTAGTGTGTGTGTGTGGGGGGGTGGACTTACCTACTACTACACATATTTATTGGATATTTTTCATTTATTTTAATAATATTTTCACATATTTTTAAAGATATTTTTCACATATATTACTAATAACTATAATATTTTTTGATGCTTCAACTTCTTCTGTTTACTCTGTTGCCGTCTATGGATTTTTGAAAATGTTTCTAGTATTTTTTTGACATTTTTCGGATATTTTTTCACGTTTTTTCCAGCTATTTTTAAAAAATCTTATCACATTACTAATTATTTTACTGTATAATATATTTCAAAAAAATTTACTAATACTTTTTGGATGTTTTCCAGATTTTTTGTTGGGACATTTGTCACATATTTATTGGATATTTTTCACATATTTTCTAATAGTTGTCTGATACGTCTTTATTCTGTTGTCGTCTGGATTTTTGAAAATGTTTCTAATTTTTTTTACATTTTTTCGGATATTTTTTCACGTTTTTTTCAGCTATTCTGGATTTGTTGGTTGGAAATCTGAATTTGTTCAATAAAAAATAAAAAACGACAGGCGCTCTTCCTGGACTCTTATTGTGAAAGTAGTGAGCGGAAGTCACGTTGTGTGTGTTGCTGTGGTGTTCCTGAGGGGAAACAAGCTGCAGACACACGAAGGTTCCTACTAACGGTCTCTGGTCTCTGTGGTCTCTGTCTGTAGTCTGACTCCTCCAGCTGCCGGAGAGCCGCTGAGCAAACAGCTACCCGCTGCTGAACGGTGAGTAGAGTTCATCCGGATGTCGGGAGTCTGTTTAACATGGAATTAATCTGTTAGCTGTTAGCTCATTCCTCCTCTGAGTCCAGCTAGCCTTCGCTAATCTGGCGGGTTCCATTACCGGACACGCTTTCTCCTTCATCCCGAGGAGCAACAGTCTGCTCATCATAACCTATATATATATATATGAGTTATATATTGTATATACTAGTTCATGTTTCAGTCCAGCTGCAGCAGTAAAGTCGAACCTCCAGCTGAAGGTTGAAGTTAGTTTAATATCCTCTAAACTCTCTGATCTCTAGGAGAGAACCTGCTGCCAGACTCCGTTTAGAAAACAGACATTTAGAGTTTAAACTGTGAACCGTCAGCGAGCAGATAACTCTATTAACATCATTTAAGCTTTATTTAACTCTCTAAGATCTGCTCTTTAATACGGCTCACTAATCCACTGACATGTATAATATTAAAGATCCCTCTGTGAGGGTTCAGTCTGCTGGTGCTGCTTCATACAGCAGGATGTTGAGATTGAACAGCTGAGACGCATCAACATGAGTTCATCCAGATGACTGCTGCTGAGAGAGGAGCTCAATCAGACACTTTATCCACTGTGAAGACCAGCTGCTGGTGGATGAAGGGTTAACCTGTTCACTTCAGACACACAATTATTAACAGAACACCTGATGTCATCACCTGATTACCTGGTCATTGTTAAGAGTTATTGATTATCCAGCAACCCAGAAATCAAAGATTAAAGACATTTCCTTCAGAGATTAGTTTATAATGTTTTATACTTCTGCTGAATATAATCCATCAATCTGATTTCCATAGATGTATTTAGTATCTACAGTTCCCTTTGTTAAAGGGCCTGTTAGTAACAATGATAAATGTGTTGTTAACAGCTTCACCTGTGTCCGTTAAGTCAACTAAAGTCAGCGTGCTGTTGCTGGCGCTTGTGCTCGCTCTACATAGACATGAAGGAGCATCACTCAACACAGTGAGGAGACACACGTCAGCTAAAAGCACAATATCACTCTATATTTCAGCTGCTTGGCAGTAATGTTAGCTGACCAGACCAAGGTCTCTCCATGAATCAATGCTGATCCTAGTGTTGGCTTTTCCCGCCTCAGCCTCCCGACCGCGGCCGGAGGGAACGGGGGAGACGCCGGAGTTTTGGTCGGAGACGATAACGTTTCTCCTCAATGTGTGAAACCCAAAGTGTTTCCATCCTTTCCTGGATGTGTAGTGTTTACCACGCTGGATTTAACATGGGAGGGTGCAGGTCGTATCCACGACGACCCTCCAACGGTTTAGACTCTCTGAGGTTTGTTTTGGTTGACGGATACGGAACGGATATGACGTCACGTTACTCAGACTACCACAATAAAAGCGGTGACTCTCTCTCTCTCTCTCTGCAGCAGTGTGATGTGAGGCGATGCTCTCTCGGCCACCATGGCCAGTGTGACTCTGAGGTACTTCTGTTACGGCTGCCTCGTCACCTCGGCGACCTGGTCCGTCCTCCTCTTCCTCTACTTCTCTCTGGGGGCGGAGCCGGGCCTCTCAAGGACCCCCCTGCGGCACCGCAGCCAGCCAATCAGCCGGGGCCAGACGGAGCGCAGGGCGGGGCGTCGGCCTCTGCCGGCCAATCAGGGAGCGGAGCTGTCGCCGGAGATGGGTGAGTGGTTGCGGTGTGTTCAGGTGCTACTGGGAATGTTTAAATACCGGAGAGATCAATCCATCACTGTTTTAATGATTATATTTATTATTATATAATATTACATAGTGTTGGAGCCTCCTCATTGGCTGTTGCTCTTCACGATGAAAAGGCGGGAACAGTCCGTTATGTTAATGAGCCATCCAGCGCGACGTGTCCGGTTCACTGAACTTTGACCGAGCGGTGAAACTAGACGCTCTAGTTCTAACATGACACCAGATCCAGCCGTGACATCGTCGCCTGTTTCCAGGAGTAGATCTCAGATCGTTTAGACAGAAGAACAGGAAGTTCACGAGCAGGCCGCCATGTTGTTTCCTGTTTGACAACCAGGGACCAATCAGGTGCGTTCAACGACAGGGAACGCCACCGCTCGGACGGCCAGCTGAGTCAGAGAGCTCAGAAGCACAGAGACGAAACTCTGGTGTCGTTTTGACAACAGCTGCTGCCACCATTTTGGACTGAAAACGTTTATTATATTTATAATATTTTATAGATCATCAGGAAGTAGATCATCAGGAAGTAGATCATCAAGAAGTAGATCATCAGGAAGTAGATCATCAAGAAGTAGATCATCAGGACGTAGATCATCAAGAAGTAGATCATCAAGAAGTAGATCATCAGGAAGTAGATCATCAGGAAGTAGATCATCAGGACGTAGATCATCAAGAAGTAGATCATCAGGAAGTAGATCATCAAGAAGTAGATCATCAGGACGTAGATCATCAAGAAGTAGATCATCAGGACGTAGATCATCAAGAAGTAGATCATCAAGAAGTAGATCATCAGGAAGTAGATCATCAGGACGTAGATCATCAGGACGTAGATCATCAAGAAGTAGATCATCAGGAAGTAGATCATCAAGAAGTAGATCATCAGGACGTAGATCATCAAGAAGTAGATCATCAGGAAGTAGATCATCAGGAAGTAGATCATCAAGAAGTAGATCATCAGGAAGTAGATCATCAGGAAGTAGATCATCAGGACGTAGATCATCAGGAAGTAGATCATCAGGACGTAGATCATCAAGAAGTAGATCATCAAGAAGTAGATCATCAGGAAGTAGATCATCAGGACGTAGATCATCAAGAAGTAGATCATCAGGAAGTAGATCATCAGGACGTAGATCATCAAGAAGTAGATCATCAAGAAGTAGATCATCAGGAAGTAGATCATCAAGAAGTAGATCATCAGGAAGTAGATCATCAAGAAGTAGATCATCAGGACGTAGATCATCAGGAAGTAGATCATCAGGAAGTAGATCATCAGGAAGTAGATCATCAGGACGTAGATCATCAAGAAGTAGATCATCAGGAAGTAGATCATCAGGAAGTAGATCATCAGGACGTAGATCATCAGGAAGTAGATCATCAAGAAGTAGATCATCAGGACGTAGATCATCAAGAAGTAGATCATCAGGAAGTAGATCATCAGGAAGTAGATCATCAGGACGTAGATCATCAGGACGTAGATCATCAGGAAGTAGATCATCAGGAAGTAGATCATCAGGACGTAGATCATCAAGAAGTAGATCATCAAGAAGTAGATCATCAGGAAGTAGATCATCAGGACGTAGATCATCAAGAAGTAGATCATCAGGAAGTAGATCATCAGGACGTAGATCATCAAGAAGTAGATCATCAAGAAGTAGATCATCAGGAAGTAGATCATCAAGAAGTAGATCATCAAGAAGTAGATCATCAAGAAGTAGATCATCAAGAAGTAGATCATCAGGACGTAGATCATCAAGAAGTAGATCATCAGGAAGTAGATCATCAAGAAGTAGATCATCAAGAAGTAGATCATCAAGAAGTAGATCATCAGGACGTAGATCATCAAGAAGTAGATCATCAGGAAGTAGATCATCAAGAAGTAGATCATCAGGACGTAGATCATCAAGAAGTAGATCATCAAGAAGTAGATCATCAGGACGTAGATCATCAGGACGTAGATCATCAGGAAGTAGATCATCAAGAAGTAGATCATCAGGACGTAGATCATCAAGAAGTAGATCATCAGGAAGTAGATCATCAGGACGTAGATCATCAAGAAGTAGATCATCAAGAAGTAGATCATCAGGAAGTAGATCATCAGGACGTAGATCATCAGGACGTAGATCATCAGGAAGTAGATCATCAAGAAGTAGATCATCAAGAAGTAGATCATCAGGACGTAGATCATCAGGAAGTAGATCATCAGGAAGTAGATCATCAAGAAGTAGATCATCAGGACGTAGATCATCAAGAAGTAGATCATCAAGAAGTAGATCATCAGGAAGTAGATCATCAGGAAGTAGATCATCAGGACGTAGATCATCAGGAAGTAGATCATCAGGACGTAGATCATCAGGAAGTAGATCATCAAGAAGTAGATCATCAGGACGTAGATCATCAAGAAGTAGATCATCAGGACGTAGATCATCAAGAAGTAGATCATCAGGAAGTAGATCATCAGGAAGTAGATCATCAAGAAGTAGATCATCAGGAAGTAGATCATCAAGAAGTAGATCATCAGGAAGTAGATCATCAGGAAGTAGATCATCAGGACGTAGATCATCAAGAAGTAGATCATCAGGACGTAGATCATCAAGAAGTAGATCATCAGGAAGTAGATCATCAGGAAGTAGATCATCAAGAAGTAGATCATCAGGACGTAGATCATCAAGAAGTAGATCATCAGGACGTAGATCATCAGGACGTAGATCATCAGGACGTAGATCATCAAGAAGTAGATCATCAGGACGTAGATCATCAGGAAGTAGATCATCAGGACGTAGATCATCAGGAAGTAGATCATCAAGAAGTAGATCATCAGGAAGTAGATCATCAGGACGTAGATCATCAGGAAGTAGATCATCAGGACGTAGATCATCAAGAAGTAGATCATCAGGAAGTAGATCATCAGGAAGTAGATCATCAGGACGTAGATCATCAAGAAGTAGATCATCAGGAAGTAGATCATCAGGAAGTAGATCATCAGGACGTAGATCATCAGGAAGTAGATCATCAGGACGTAGATCATCAAGAAGTAGATCATCAGGACGTAGATCATCAGGAAGTAGATCATCAGGACGTAGATCATCAGGACGTAGATCATCAGGACGTAATGTAGAATCTGACTACAGAGTAGAAATAATGTAGTTTTACTTTAGTACGTCTCTTTGAGGAGACGTTTTACTGGAGCACGAACCAACTAATGACTTTTACTTATTAGTATACATATACCCGTGTGTGTGTGTATATATATACATATATATACATCCTTATTCCCTACATCTTTAATCCATATATATATATCTCGGTATCGGAGAATACCCAGATGTAAGTACTTGTACTCGTTCTTCAGAACCGTGGTATCGGTGCATCCCTATTCAGTAGTAGTAGCAGTAGCAGCAGCAGTAGTAGCAGTAGCAGTAGCAGCAGTAGCAGTAGTAGCAGTAGCAGTAGCAGTAGTAGCAGTAGCAGCAGTAGCAGTAGTAGCAGTAGCAGTAGCAGTAGTAGCAGTAGTAGCAGTAGCAGTAGCAGCAGTAGCAGTAGTAGCAGTAGCAGTAGCAGTAGTAGCAGTAGTAGCAGTAGTAGCAGTAGCAGTAGCAGCAGTAGCAGTAGTAGCAGTAGCAGTAGCAGTAGTAGCAGTAGTAGCAGTAGCAGTAGCAGCAGTAGCAGTAGTAGCAGTAGCAGTAGCAGTAGTAGCAGTAGTAGCAGTAGTAGCAGTAGCAGTAGCAGCAGTAGTAGTAGTAGCAGTAGCAGTAGTAGCAGTAGTAGCAGTAGCAGCAGCAGTAGCAGTAGCAGCAGCAGCAGTAGTAGTAGTAGTAGTAGCAGTAGTAGCAATAGTAGCAGTAGCAGCAGCAGTAGTAGCAGTAGCAGCAGTAGTAGCAGTAGCAGCAGCAGCAGCAGTAGTAGTAGTAGTAGTAGCAGTAGTAGCAGCAGTAGTAGCAGTAGTAGCAGTAGCAGTAGTAGCAGCAGTAGCAGCAGTAGTAGCAGTAGCAGCAGCAGTAGTAGCAGTAGTAGCAGTAGCAGTAGTAGCAGCAGTAGCAGCAGTAGCAGTAGTAGTAGTAGCAGTAGTAGTAGTAGTAGTAGTAGCAATAGTAGCAGTAGCAGTAGCAGTAGTAGTAGTAGCAATAGTAGCAGTAGCAGTAGCAGCAGTAGCAGTAGTAGTAGCAGTAGTAGCAGTAGCAGCAGTAGTAGCAGTAGCAGCAGCAGTAGTAGCAGTAGTAGCAGTAGCAGCAGTAGTAGTAGCAGCAGTAGCAGCAGTAGCAGTAGTAGTAGTAGCAGCAGTAGTAGTAGTAGTAGTAGTAGTAGCAATAGTAGCAGTAGCAGTAGCAGTAGCAGCAGTAGCAGTAGTAGTAGCAGTAGTAGCAGTAGCAGCAGTAGTAGCAGTAGCAGCAGCAGTAGTAGCAGCAGTAGCAGCAGTAGCAGTAGTAGCAGTAGCAGTAGTAGCAGTAGTAGTAGTAGCAGTAGCAGCAGCAGTAGCAGTAGTAGCAGTAGCAGTAGCAGCAGTAGTAGCAGTAGCAGCAGTAGTAGTAGTAGTAGTAGCAGTAGTAGCAGTAGCAGTAGCAGCAGTAGCAGTAGTAGTAGCAGTAGTAGCAGTAGCAGCAGTAGTAGCAGTAGCAGCAGCAGTAGTAGCAGTAGTAGCAGTAGCAGTAGTAGCAGTAGCAGTAGTAGCAGTAGTAGTAGCAGCAGCAGTAGCAGCAGTAGTAGCAGTAGTAGCAGCAGTAGTAGTAGTAGTAGTAGCAGTAGTAGCAGTAGCAGTAGCAGTAGTAGCAGTAGCAGTAGTAGCAGTAGCAGTAGTAGCAGTAGCAGTAGCAGCAGTAGTAGCAGTAGTAGCAGCAGTAGTAGTAGTAGTAGTAGCAGTAGTAGCAGTAGCAGTAGCAGTAGTAGCAGTAGCAGTAGTAGCAGTAGCAGTAGTAGCAGTAGCAGTAGTAGCAGTAGTAGTAGTAGCAGTAGCAGCAGCAGTAGCAGTAGTAGCAGTAGTAGCAGTAGCAGTAGTAGCAGTAGCAGTAGTAGCAGTAGTAGTAGTAGCAGTAGCAGCAGCAGTAGCAGTAGTAGCAGTAGCAGTAGCAGCAGTAGTAGTAGTAGCAGCAGTAGTAGTAGTAGTAGTAGCAGTAGCAGTAGTAGCAGTAGTAGCAGCAGTAGTAGTAGCAGTAGTAGCAGTAGCAGTACCAGTAGTAGCAGTAGTAGTAGCAGTAGTAGCAGTAGTAGTAGTAGTAGCAGTAGCAGCAGTAGTAGCAGTAGCAGCAGCAGTAGCAGTAGTAGCAGTAGCAGCAGTAGCAGTAGTAGTAGTAGTAGCAGTAGCAGTAGTAGCAGTAGTAGCAGCAGTAGTAGTAGCAGTAGTAGCAGTAGCAGTACCAGTAGTAGCAGTAGTAGTAGCAGTAGTAGCAGCAGTAGCAGTAGTAGCAGTAGCAGTAGTAGTAGCAGTAGTAGCAGTAGCAGTAGTAGTAGTAGTAGTAGCAGTAGTAGCAGTAGTAGTAGTAGTAGTAGCAGTAGCAGTAGTAGCAGTAGCAGTAGTAGTAGCAGTAGTAGCAGTAGTAGTAGTAGTAGTAGTAGTAGCAGTAGCAGTAGCAGCAGTAGTAGTAGTAGTAGTAGTAGTAGCAATAGTAGCAGTAGCAGTAGCAGTAGCAGTAGCAGCAGTAGTAGCAGTAGCAGCAGTAGTAGTAGCAGTAGCAGCAGCAGTAGTAGCAGTAGTAGCAGTAGCAGCAGTAGTAGTAGCAGCAGTAGCAGCAGTAGCAGTAGCAGCAGCAGTAGTAGCAGTAGTAGCAGTAGCAGCAGTAGTAGCAGTAGCAGTAGTAGTAGTAGCAGTAGTAGTAGTAGTAGTAGTAGTAGCAATAGTAGCAGTAGCAGTAGCAGCAGTAGCAGTAGTAGCAGCAGTAGTAGCAGTAGCAGCAGCAGTAGTAGCAGTAGTAGCAGTAGCAGCAGTAGCAGTAGTAGCAGTAGCAGTAGTAGCAGTAGTAGTAGTAGCAGTAGCAGTAGCAGTAGCAGTAGTAGTAGTAGCAGTAGTAGTAGTAGCAGTAGCAGTAGCAGTAGTAGTAGCAGTAGTAGTAGCAGCAGTAGCAGTAGCAGCAGCAGTAGTAGCAGTAGTAGCAGTAGCAGCAGTAGTGTTCTTCCTGAGTCGTCAGCGGTGCGGTCAGTGGACGAGCTGTGGTTTGTGGTTGTGTTTGTGTTGAGCTTCCTGCCGTCTGTCTGCAGGGATGATCTTTAACGAAGCCGACCAGGAGGTCCGAGACACCGGCTACCATCGCCACGCCTTCAACGTCCTCATCTCCACCAGGCTGGGGAACCACCGGGAGCTGCCCGACACCAGAGACTCCCAGTAAGAACTCCCAGTGGGGTGGTACCTGCAGGAGCTATGACATCACTGCTGGCCAATCAGGGTCCAGTATACAGTTGTGTGTGTGTGTGACTGATGATGCGTGTGTGTCTGCAGGTGTCGGGATAAGGCCTACCCTCTGGCTCTACCGTCTGCCAGCGTAGTGATCTGTTTCTTCAACGAGGCGTTCTCCACCCTGCTGAGGACCGTCCACAGCGTGCTGGACCGGACGCCGTCCTACCTGCTGCACGAGATCATCCTGGTGGACGACCACAGCGAGCTCGGTCTCATTACTCTCTTTGTTACCTCGCTGCTCCTCCAGCAGCTCCGTAGTCTGTTCAGTCTGTTGTTGTGACGGAGTGGGTTCCTGACTCTTCATGTGATGTTTGTTGGTTCAGAGGAGCTGAAGGACGACCTGGACCGCTACGTCAGGGACGAGCTGCAGGGGAAAGTCCAACTGGTGAGGAACCAGAGGAGGGAAGGACTCATCAGAGGACGCATGATAGGAGCCTCACATGCTACCGGTATGTCCTACCTCCTTAACCCATATAATCATGTTCCCTACATCCTTAATCTGTGCATCCTTGTTCCCTACATCTTTAACCCATACATCCTTATTTCCTACATCCTTGTTCCCTACATCTTTAACCCATACATCCTTACTTCCTACATCCTTGTTCCCTACATCTTTAACCCATACATCCTTACTTCCTATATCCTTGTTCCCTACATCTTTAACCCTTACCTCCTACATCCTTATTCCCTACATCTTTAACCCATACATCCTTAATCTGTGCATCCTTGTTCCCTACATCTTTAACCCATACATCCTTACTTCCTACATCCTTATTCCCTACATCTTTAACCCATACATCCTTACTTCCTACATCCTTGTTCCCTACATCTTTAACCCATACATCCTTACTTCCTACATCCTTGTTCCCTACATCTTTAATCCATACATCCTTATTTCCTACTTCTACCATGTAAACCTGGTCTCACCCTTTTCACCTGTCTCCCCCGTCTCCCCCGTCTCCCCCGTCTCCCCCGTGCCCAGGTGAGGTGCTGGTCTTCCTGGACAGTCACTGTGAGGTGAACCAGGCATGGCTGCAGCCTCTGCTGGCGCCTATCCAGAATGACCGCCGCACCGTCGTCTGCCCCGTCATCGACATCATCTCCGCCGATACCCTGTCCTACTCGCCCTCGCCCATCGTCAGGGGCGGCTTCAACTGGGGGCTGCACTTCAAGTGGGACCCCGTCCCCCCCGCCGAGCTCAACGGGCCCGAGGGAGCCACCGGACCGATCAGGTAACCCGCCGATGACCGATCGGGTAACCGCCGACCGACCGATCGGGTTTAATGCCATAACGACGTGTTAACACCGTAATGGCACGTTAACGTTAAAGATGGAGCTGATGATAATATTACCCCCCCTCCCCTCAGGTCTCCCACCATGGCCGGCGGTCTATTCGCCATGAACAGGAAGTACTTTAACGAGCTCGGCCAATACGACGGCGGCATGGACATCTGGGGCGGAGAAAACCTGGAGATCTCCTTCAGGGTGAGGACGCCGTTTAACCACCGCCAGTCACATGATGCTGGAGTTAGCCTAGCTTAGCATAAACACTGGAAGTAGATGGAAAGAGCTAGCCAAGGCTCCTGCTGGTTCTACTGGGTTTCAACCAGTCGGACCAGTAAGACGTCTCTCTGTGTCTCCATGTCTGTGTGTCTCCGTGTCTGTGTGTCTCCGTGTCTCTGTGTCTCCATGTCTGTGTGTCTCCGTGTCTGTGTGTCTCCGTGTCTCCATGTCTGTGTGTCTCTGTGTCTCCATGTCTGTGTGTCTCCGTGTCTCTGTGTCTCCATGTCTGTGTGTCTCCGTGTCTGTGTGTCTCCGTGTCTGTGTGTCTCCGTGTCTCCATGTCTGTGTGTCTCTGTGTCTCCATGTCTGTGTGTCTCCGTGTCTGTGTGTCTCCGTGTCTGTGTGTCTCCGTGTCTCCGTGTCTGTGTGTCTCTGTGTCTCCGTGTCTGTGTGTCTCCGTGTCTCCGTGTCTCCATGTCTGTGTGTCTCCGTGTCTGTGTGTCTCCGTGTCTCTGTGTCTCCATGTCTGTGTGTCTCCGTGTCTGTGTGTCTCCGTGTCTCTGTGTCTCCGTGTCTGTGTGTCTCCGTGTCTCCATGTCTGTGTGTCTCCGTGTCTCTGTGTCTCCATGTCTGTGTGTCTCCGTGTCTGTGTGTCTCCGTGTCTGTGTGTCTCCGTGTCTGTGTGTCTCTGTGTCTCCGTGTCTGTGTGTCTCCGTGTCTCTGTGTCTCCATGTCTGTGTGTCTCCGTGTCTCCATGTCTGTGTGTCTCCGTGTCTCTGTGTCTCCATGTCTGTGTGTCTCCGTGTCTGTGTGTCTCTGTGTCTCCATGTCTGTGTGTCTCCGTGTCTCTGTGTCTCCATGTCTGTGTGTCTCCGTGTCTGTGTGTCTCCGTGTCTGTGTGTCTCCGTGTCTGTGTGTCTCCGTGTCTCTGTGTCTCCATGTCTGTGTGTCTCCGTGTCTCTGTGTCTGTGTGTCTCCGTGTCTCTGTGTCTCCGTGTCTGTGTGTCTCCGTGTCTCCGTGTCTCCATGTCTGTGTGTCTCCGTGTCTCTGTGTCTCCATGTCTGTGTGTCTCCGTGTCTGTGTGTCTCCGTGTGTCTCCGTGTGTCTCCGTGTCTGTGTGTCTCTGTGTCTCCGTGTCTGTGTGTCTCCGTGTCTGTGTGTCTCCGTGTCTCTGTGTCTCCATGTCTGTGTGTCTCCGTGTCTCCATGTCTGTGTGTCTCCGTGTCTCCATGTCTGTGTGTCTCCGTGTCTCTGTGTCTCCATGTCTGTGTGTCTCCGTGTCTGTGTGTCTCCGTGTCTCCGTGTCTCTGTGTCTCCGTGTCTGTGTGTCTCCGTGTCTGTGTGTCTCCGTGTCTCCATGTCTGTGTGTCTCCGTGTCTGTGTGTCTCCGTGTCTCTGTCTCCATGTCTGTGTGTCTCCGTGTCTCTGTGTCTCCATGTCTGTGTGTCTCCGTGTCTCTGTGTCTCCATGTCTGTGTGTCTCCGTGTCTGTGTGTCTCCGTGTCTGTGTGTCTCCGTGTCTCTGTGTCTCCGTGTCTGTGTGTCTCCGTGTCTCCATGTCTGTGTGTCTCCGTGTCTGTGTGTCTCCGTGTCTCTGTGTCTCCGTGTCTGTGTGTCTCCGTGTCTCCATGTCTGTGTGTCTCCGTGTCTGTGTGTCTCCGTGTCTCTGTGTCTCCGTGTCTGTGTGTCTCCGTGTCTGTGTGTCTCCGTGTCTGTGTGTCTCCGTGTCTCTGTGTCTCTGTGTCTCCGTGTCTGTGTGTCTCCGTGTCTCTGTGTCTCCATGTCTGTGTGTCTCCGTGTCTCCATGTCTGTGTGTCTCCGTGTCTGTGTGTCTCCGTGTCTCTGTGTCTCCGTGTCTGTGTGTCTCCGTGTCTGTGTGTCTCCGTGTCTCTGTGTCTCCATGTCTGTGTGTCTCCGTGTCTCTGTGTCTCCATGTCTGTGTGTCTCCGTGTCTCTGTGTCTCCATGTCTGTGTGTCTCCGTGTCTCCGTGTCTGTGTGTCTCCGTGTCTGTGTGTCTCCGTGTCTGTGTGTCTCCGTGTCTCAGATCTGGATGTGCGGCGGTCAGCTGCTCATCATCCCGTGCTCCAGAGTCGGTCACATCTTCAGGAAGAGGCGTCCGTACGGTTCGCCGGGGGGGCAGGACACCATGGCCCACAATTCTCTGCGGCTAGCGCACGTATGGATGGACGAGTACAAGGTAAACACACACACACACACACAGAGCCGTGATCCTGAAACGTCCTCTGACCTCACTTCCTGTGTGTCTGTGGTCCAATCAGGAGCAGTATCTGTCCCTGCGTCCGGAGCTACGTGACCGCAGCTACGGCGACATCAGCGAGCGCGTGGCGTTGAGGAAGCAGCTGCAGTGTCACGAGTTCCGCTGGTACCTGGACACGGTCTACCCCGAGATGCAGACCGTCGCCAACGGCAACAAGCAGCAGCATCAGCCGCTGTTCGTCAACAAGGGGCTGAGACGACCCAAAGTCCTGCAGCGAGGACGGGTACGTACACGCTACACGCTACACACTTCATGTTACACGCTATACGCTACACGCTACATGTTATACTGTCATCGTCCTGCAGAGAGGACAGGTACGTACATGCTACACACTACGCGTTACACACTTCATGTTACACGCTACATGTTACACGTTACACGCTACACGTCACACGTCATGTTACATGCTTCATGTTACACACTTCATGTTACACGTTCCTGCTACACGTTACACGCTATGTTACATGCTTCCTGTTACACACTTCATGTTACACGCTACACGCTATATGCAGAGAGGACGGGTACGTACATGCTACACGTTACACGCTATGTTACATGTTACACGCTATGTTACACGTTACATGTTAAACGTTACACGCTACATATTACACGCTACATGTTGCACGTGACATGTTACACGCTACATGTTACATGATATGTTACACGATACATGTTACACGCTACATGTTACACGATACATGTTACACGCTGTTACACGTTACATGTTAAACGTTACACGCTACATGTTACACGTTACATGTTACACACTACACGTTACATGTTACACACTTCATGTTACACGTTCCTGCTACACGTTACACGCTATGTTACATGCTTCCTGTTACACACTTCATGTTACACGCTACACGCTATATGCAGAGAGGACGGGTACGTACATGCTACACGTTACACGCTACATGTTGCACGTGACATGTTACACGATATGTTACACGATACATGTTACACGCTACATGTTACACGATACATGTTACACGCTGTTACACGTTACATGTTAAACGTTACACGCTACATGTTACACGTTACATGTTACACACTACACGTTACATGTTGCACGTGACATATTACACGCTACATGTTACACGATATGTTACACGATACATGTCACACGCTACATGTTACACGTTACACGCTACATGTTACACGCTACACGTTACACGCTACACGTTACATGTTACACGTTACATGTTACACACTACATGTTACACGATACATGTTACATGCTACACGCTACATGTTACACGCTTCATGTTACACGCTACATGCGACACGCTACGTTACACGTTACATGTTACACACTACATGTTACACGATACATGTTACACGCTACATGTTACACGCTTCATGTTTCACGCTACATGTGACACGCTACATGTTACACGTTACATGTTACACGCTAAACGCTACATGTTACACGCTAAACGCTACATGTTACACGCTACACGTTACACGCTATGTGTTACCCATTACACGCTACATGTTGCACACTTCACTCTACACACTACATGTTACACGCTATGTTACATGTTACACGCTACACGCTATGTTACCCATTACACGTTACATGTTGCACACTTCACGTTACACGCGACACGCTACAGGTTATGCTGTGATGGTCGTGCCGTCTCCATGTTGTAATAATGTGTTTCCATAACTTTACGTTTGTTTGTTGATCATAAATAACACAAACGGCTCCTCTCTGTCCGCCATCTTTCAGCTTCGTAACCTAGCAACGGGGCGTTGCCTGGCGGCCCAGGGCCGGGCCAGTCAGAAGGGGGGGGTCGTCGTCCTGCGACCGTGTGATCCCCGAGACCCCGAACAGGACTGGGCCTACGACGAGGAGGGTCAGCTGGTCCTGGCGGGTCTGCTGTGTCTGGACGTGTCCGAGGTCAGGACCTTCGACCCCCCAAGACTGATGAAGTGTCACGGCTCGGGGGGGTCGCAGCAGTGGAGCCTGGGGGTGAGACGCCAACGCCGTGTTATATACCGTCACGGTAGACTGGAGGCTAACGCTAGCAGTGGGCTAACATTAGCTGGAGGCTAACATTAGCTGGAGGCTAACGCTAGCTGGAGGCTAACATTAGCTGGAGGCTAACGCTAGCAGTGGGCTAACATTAGCTGGAGGCTAACATTAGCTGGAGGCTAACATTAGCTGGAGGCTAACGCTAGCAGTGGGCTAACAGTGGGCTAACATTAGCTGGAGGCTAACATTAGCTGGAGGCTAACGCTAGCAGTGGGCTAACATTAGCTGGAGGCTAACATTAGCTGGAGGCTAACATTAGCTGGAGGCTAACGCTAGCTGGAGGCTAACATTAGCTGGAGGCTAACATTAGCTGGAGGCTAACGCTAGCAGTGGGCTAACATTAGCTGGAGGCTAACATTAGCTGGAGGCTAACGCTAGCAGTGGGCTAACATTAGCTGGAGGCTAACATTAGCTGGAGGCTAACATTAGCTGGAGGCTAACATTAGCTGGAGGCTAACGCTAGCTGGAGGCTAACATTAGCTGGAGGCTAACATTAGCTGGAGGTTAACGCTAGCAGTGGGCTAACATTAGCTGGAGGCTAACGCTAGCGGCTCTAGCGAGCTACAATATCAGAGAAGCGTTTCAGAGACGGAGTAAATGTTGCTAATAGTTTAGCCTTCTGCTAACAGCAGCTAACGTGAGCCGCTAGTTGGTTCATGTTAACTGGAGATCCTGGAGAGTGACGGCACGTTGAGAGGAACCAGCATCTTCACTTACTGTTACAGAAGACAACCATGCTGGCTAGCCAGCGTTAGCTAGCCAGTGCTAGCTAACGTATTCAGAGAGCTATTCTGCCTCCACTAAACACGTCACCATGGTTACCAACAGAGATTATAACTCTCTGTCTCTCTGTCTCTCTGTAGAAGTCCAACCGTCTCTACCAGGTCTCGGTGGGTCAGTGTCTCTCCGTCGCTCAGCCCGTCGGGCCTAAAGGTTACGTCTCCATGGCGATATGCGACGCCTCGCAGGCGCAGCAGTGGCAGCTGGAGGACTGAGGGGGACGCCATCACTCGTCCTCCGTGAGACGGACAGACGGAGGGACGGAGGGACAGTTTGGTTTTAAAGACAATCAGGTTTTAAATGTTCGTCTTTTTGATGGTTGGTGTTTTTTCTCAGGACGACTTTTATGAACCAGCACGTTTTATTTCATTGATTTTCTTTTAAACGGTCCTGGAAGGTCCTGGAATAGGTTTAGTGTTGGAGTGATGGATTCCAGGAGCCTGCAGGAGGAGTTGTCTTTCTCTCAGAGTGACGGACGAGGACTGAACTGATGAACTGATGGACTGATGAGGATCAGATTCTGTTCATAAACCAGGAATGTTCTGGTATTTATTGAAATCATTATAAAACCTGATTCTCTCTCCGTGTTTCTGCTTTTTAATCAAATCATTGATTCATCAGTGAAACATGGAGCCTTTTTCTATGAGCCAGTCAGCAGTCACCTGTTGACCTGTAACACACCTGTTGACCTGTAACACACCTGTTGACCTGGAACACACCTGGTTACCTGGAACACACCTGGTTACCTGTAACACACCTGGTTACCTGGAACACACCTGTCGACCTGTAACACACCTGGTTACCTGGAACACACCTGTCGACCTGTAACACACCTGGTTACCTGGAACACACCTGGTTACCTGTAACACACCTGGTTACCTGGAACACACCTGTCGACCTGTAACACACCTGGTTACCTGGAACACACCTGTCGACCTGGAACACACCTGGTTACCTGGAACACACCTGGTTACCTGGAACACACCTGTCGACCTGGAACACACCTGGGTGACGTCAGGTGATCGTCTCTGCAGGACACATGTGGTGACAGTATTACAGATGTTTTTACAGTTGTGTCATTTCATCATCAATAAATCAACACAGACTGACATGTAAAGACGAGTGTTGTTTAACTCGCTGGTTCAGGTGAAGCTGCTGGTTTACAGGTACGTCTCTGTCGTCATCGGTCGCCGACGTCCGTCACACAACCTCTGTGAGAACGACTGGATCTGAAATGAATTATTGTTCCGTCATAGTTCGTTTATTTTTTACCGCTAACGCGAAATAAGAGTTTTATGTGTGATGCGGAACCAAAGTTCACAAACACAAGTTCCCCCTGGGAACTTTTATCCGTACGCTGTTAGCAACCTCGGGGTCTGTAACCAATGCTGAAGTGTTTACTTTGAAGTGGTTCCAGATATCCTTAAAGTGGTTCCAGATATCTTTAAAGTGGTTCCAGGGTCCTTGAAGTGGTTCCAGATATCCTCGAAGTGGTTCCAGATAACCTTGAAGTGGTTCCAGATAACCTTGAAGTGGTTCCAGATATCTTTAAAGTGGTTCCAGGGTCCTTGAAGTGGTTCCAGATATCCTTACAGTGGTTCCAGATGTCTTTAAAGTGGTTCCAGGGTCCTTGAAATGGTTCCAGGGTCTTTGGAGGAGTTTTGTTAGAGCAGAGTGAACGCTGTAAATACTTCCTGTGGAGCAAACGACCACAGAAATCAATACATCGTGCGTGTGCGTGTGCGTGTGCGTGCGTGCGTGTGTGTGACGGCCTGCAGAGTATTGACGAGAAGAGAAAGCTCATTATTTCAGGGGCTGAATCACTGGAAGCCATTAATTACACTGTTATTACACTCACACACACACACACACACATACACACTCACACACTCACACACACACACTCACACACTAATTAACCTTATTGACCCAGAACAACCCTGACTACATACACACACACACACACATCCAGTTTTTATATCTAATATTTGAGTACATTCAGGTAAACTTGCAGTTCTGGTGATGATTCCTCCCTCCAACTGTCCTTGAGAAGATTCCAGGTCTTTGAGCAGGTTCCAGGACTCTTTGGATCTGTGACGAGGTCAGAGAAGTCCTTCAAGGTCTGAGGACTCCAGATGTGGTTTTGAAGATTCCTTGTGGAGCAGGTTTTATGGTTCCTTGAGAAAGTCAAAGAAGATCTTTAAGGAGGTTCCAGGAGCTCCCGTTATTCCCAGGCCTTGAGCAGGTTCCAGGTGTGGGTTACTGTGTGTGCGTGTGCGTGTGTGTGTTACTGTGTGTGTGTGTGTGTTACTGTGCGTGCGTGCGTGTGTGTATGTGTTACTGTGTGTGTGTGTGTGTTACTGTGTGTGTGTGTGTGTGTGTGTGTGTTACTGTGTGTGTGCGTGTGTGTGTGTGTTACTGTGCGTGCGTGCGTGTGTGTATGTGTTACTGTGTGTGTTACTGTGCGTGTGTGTGTGTTACTGTGCGTGCGTGTGCGTGTGTGTGTTAATGCAGATAGATTTTATATTACGGAGCGTTCCCAGTTAATGTGACATCATGCAGTCTGAGCAGCTGGTGGCTGATCGGACGGTTGGATTGATTCTAGAACCTTTATTGATTAGCAGCTCGTTGACGGAACAGTGTAATCGACACATTACTGCCGTGTGTGAGTGTGTGTGGTCTTTAGTCGTCTCCATTTTGGTCTTTAGTCGTCTCCATTGTGGTCTTTAGTCGTCTCCATTTTGGTCTTTAGTCGTCTCCATTTTGGTCTTTAGTCGTCTCCATTTTGGTTTTTAGTCGTCTCCATCTTGGTCTTTAGTCGTCTCCATCTTGGTCTTTGGTCGTCTCCATTTTGGTTTTTAGTCGTCTCCATCTTGGTTTTTAGTCGTCTCCATTTTGGTTTTTAGTCGTCTCCATCTTGGTTTTTGGTCGTCTCCATCTTGGTTTTTGGTCGTCTCCATCTTGGTTTTTGGTCGTCTCCATCTTGGTTTTTAGTCGTCTCCATCTTGGTCTTTAGTCGTCTCCATCTTGGTTTTTAGTCGTCTCCATTTTGGTTTTTAGTCGTCTCCATCTTGGTCTTTAGTCGTCTCCATTTTGGTCTTTAGTCGTCTCCATCTTGGTTTTTATTCGTCTCCATTTTGGTCTTTAGTCGTCTCCATCTTGGTTTTTGGTCGTCTCCATCTTGGTTTTTAGTCGTCTCCATCTTGGTTTTTGGTCGTCTCCATCTTGGTTTTTGGTCGTCTCCATCTTGGTTTTTCGTCGTCTCCATCTTGGTTTTTAGTCGTCTCCATCTTGGTTTTTAGTCGTCTCCATTTTGGTTTTTATTCGTCTCCATCTTGGTTTTTATTCGTCTCCATTTTGGTTTTTAGTCGTCTCCATCTTGGTTTTTAGTCGTCTCCATTTTGGTTTTTAGTCGTCTCCATTTTGGTTTTTAGTCGTCTCCATTTTGGTTTTTAGTCGTCTCCATCTTGGTTTTTAGTCGTCTCCATTTTGGTTTTTGGTCGTCTCCATCTTGGTTTTTAGTCGTCTCCATCTTGGTTTTTGGTCGTCTCCATTTTGGTTTTTGGTCGTCTCCATCTTGGTTTTTATTCGTCTCCATCTTGGTTTTTAGTCGTCTCCATCTTGGTTTTTATTCGTCTCCATTTTGGTTTTTGGTCGTCTCCATCTTGGTTTTTAGTCGTCTCCATTTTGGTTTTTGGTCGTCTCCATCTTGGTTTTTATTCGTCTCCATTTTGGTTTTTGGTCGTCTCCATCTTGGTTTTTATTCGTCTCCATTTTGGTTTTTGGTCGTCTCCATCTTGGTTTTTAGTCGTCTCCATCTTGGTTTTTATTCGTCTCCATTTTGGTTTTTAGTCGTCTCCATTTTGGTTTTTAGTCGTCTCCATTTTGGTTTTTGGTCGTCTCCATCTTGGTTTTTAGTCGTCTCCATCTTGGTTTTTATTCGTCTCCATCTTGGTCTTTAGTCGTCTCCATCTTGGTCTTTGGTCGTCTCCATTTTGGTTTTTAGTCGTCTCCATCTTGGTTTTTAGTCGTCTCCATTTTGGTTTTTAGTCGTCTCCATCTTGGTTTTTGGTCGTCTCCATCTTGGTTTTTATTCGTCTCCATCTTGGTTTTTAGTCGTCTCCATCTTGGTTTTTATTCGTCTCCATCTTGGTTTTTAGTCGTCTCCATCTTGGTTTTTGGTCGTCTCCATTTTGGTTTTTAGTCGTCTCCATCTTGTTTTTAGTCGTCTCCATCTTGGTTTTTAGTCGTCTCCATTTTGGTTTTTAGTCGTCTCCATCTTGGTCTTTAGTCGTCTCCATTTTGGTCTTTAGTCGTCTCCATCTTGGTTTTTATTCGTCTCCATTTTGGTCTTTAGTCGTCTCCATCTTGGTTTTTGGTCGTCTCCATCTTGGTTTTTAGTCGTCTCCATCTTGGTTTTTGGTCGTCTCCATCTTGGTTTTTGGTCGTCTCCATCTTGGTTTTTCGTCGTCTCCATCTTGGTTTTTAGTCGTCTCCATCTTGGTTTTTAGTCGTCTCCATTTTGGTTTTTATTCGTCTCCATCTTGGTTTTTATTCGTCTCCATTTTGGTTTTTAGTCGTCTCCATCTTGGTTTTTAGTCGTCTCCATCTTGGTTTTTATTCGTCTCCATTTTGGTTTTTAGTCGTCTCCATCTTGGTTTTTAGTCGTCTCCATTTTGGTTTTTAGTCGTCTCCATTTTGGTTTTTAGTCGTCTCCATTTTGGTTTTTGGTCGTCTCCATCTTGGTTTTTATTCGTCTCCATTTTGGTTTTTGGTCGTCTCCATCTTGGTTTTTATTCGTCTCCATTTTGGTTTTTGGTCGTCTCCATCTTGGTTTTTAGTCGTCTCCATCTTGGTTTTTATTCGTCTCCATTTTGGTTTTTAGTCGTCTCCATTTTGGTTTTTAGTCGTCTCCATTTTGGTTTTTATTCGTCTCCATTTTGGTTTTTGGTCGTCTCCATCTTGGTTTTTAGTCGTCTCCATCTTGGTTTTTATTCGTCTCCATTTTGGTTTTTAGTCGTCTCCATTTTGGTTTTTATTCGTCTCCATTTTGGTTTTTAGTCGTCTCCATTTTGGTTTTTGGTCGTCTCCATCTTGGTTTTTATTCGTCTCCATCTTGGTTTTTAGTCGTCTCCATTTTGGTTTTTAGTCGTCTCCATCTTGGTTTTTAGTCGTCTCCATCTTGGTTTTTAGTCGTCTCCATTTTGGTTTTTAGTCGTCTCCGTCTTGGTTTTTATTCGTCTCCATTTTGGTTTTTGGTCGTCTCCATCTTGGTTTTTGGTCGTCTCCATTTTGGTTTTTGGTCGTCTCCATCTTGGTTTTTAGTCGTCTCCATTTTGGTTTTTAGTCGTCTCCGTCTTGGTTTTTATTCGTCTCCGTTTTGGTTTTTGGTCGTCTCCATCTTGGTTTTTGGTCGTCTCCATCTTGGTTTTTAGTCGTCTCCATCTTGGTTTTTAGTCGTCTCCATCTTGGTTTTTAGTCGTCTCCATTTTGGTTTTTATTCGTCTCCATCTTGGTTTTTATTCGTCTCCATTTTGGTTTTTAGTCGTCTCCATTTTGGTTTTTAGTCGTCTCCATCTTGGTTTTTAGTCGTCTCCATTTTGGTTTTTAGTCGTCTCCATTTTGGTTTTTAGTCGTCTCCATCTTGGTTTTTAGTCGTCTCCATTTTGGTTTTTGGTCGTCTCCATCTTGGTTTTTAGTCGTCTCCATCTTGGTTTTTGGTCGTCTCCATTTTGGTTTTTGGTCGTCTCCATCTTGGTTTTTAGTCGTCTCCATCTTGGTTTTTATTCGTCTCCATCTTGGTTTTTGGTCGTCTCCATTTTGGTTTTTGGTCGTCTCCATCTTGGTTTTTAGTCGTCTCCATTTTGGTTTTTATTCGTCTCCATCTTGGTTTTTATTCGTCTCCATTTTGGTTTTTGGTCGTCTCCATCTTGGTTTTTAGTCGTCTCCATTTTGGTTTTTGGTCGTCTCCATCTTGGTTTTTATTCGTCTCCATTTTGGTTTTTGGTCGTCTCCATCTTGGTTTTTGGCCGTCTCCATCTTGGTTTTTAGTCGTCTCCATCTTGGTTTTTATTCGTCTCCATTTTGGTTTTTAGTCGTCTCCATTTTGGTTTTTAGTCGTCTCCATTTTGGTTTTTATTCGTCTCCATTTTGGTTTTTGGTCGTCTCCATCTTGGTTTTTAGTCGTCTGCATTTTGGTTTTTAGTCGTCTCCATCTTGGTCTTTAGTCGTCTCCATCTTGGTCTTTGGTCGTCTCCATTTTGGTCTTTAGTCGTCTCCATTTTGGTCTTTAGTCGTCTCCATTTTGGTTTTTAGTCGTCTCCATTTTGGTCTTTAGTCGTCTCCATCTTGGTCTTTAGTCGTCTCCATCTTGGTCTTTGGTCGTCTCCATTTTGGTCTTTAGTCGTCTCCATTTTGGTCTTTAGTCGTCTCCATCTTGGTCTTTGGTCGTCTCCATTTTGGTCTTTAGTCGTCTCCATTTTGGTTTTTAGTCGTCTCCATTTTGGTCTTTAGTCGTCTCCATTTTGGTTTTTAGTCGTCTCCATCTTGGTTTTTAGTCGTCTCCATTTTGGTTTTTAGTCGTCTCCATCTTGTTTTTAGTCGTCTCCATCTTGGTTTTTAGTCGTCTCCATTTTGGTTTTTATTCGTCTCCATCTTGGTTTTTATTCGTCTCCATTTTGGTCTTTAGTCGTCTCCATCTTGGTTTTTGGTCGTCTCCATCTTGGTTTTTAGTCGTCTCCATCTTGGTTTTTAGTCGTCTCCATTTTGGTTTTTAGTCGTCTCCATCTTGGTCTTTGGTCGTCTCCATTTTGGTCTTTAGTCGTCTCCATTTTGGTCTGTAGTCGTCTCCATTTTGGTTTTTAGTCGTCTCCATTTTGGTCTTTAGTCGTCTCCATCTTGGTCTTTAGTCGTCTCCATCTTGGTCTTTGGTCGTCTCCATTTTGGTCTTTAGTCGTCTCCATTTTGGTCTTTAGTCGTCTCCATCTTGGTCTTTGGTCGTCTCCATTTTGGTCTTTAGTCGTCTCCATTTTGGTTTTTAGTCGTCTCCATTTTGGTCTTTAGTCGTCTCCATTTTGGTTTTTAGTCGTCTCCATCTTGGTTTTTAGTCGTCTCCATTTTGGTTTTTAGTCGTCTCCATCTTGTTTTTAGTCGTCTCCATCTTGGTTTTTAGTCGTCTCCATTTTGGTTTTTAGTCGTCTCCATTTTGGTTTTTAGTCGTCTCCATCTTGGTTTTTGGTCGTCTCCATCTTGGTTTTTAGCCGTCTCCATTTTGGTTTTTAGTCGTCTCCATCTTGGTTTTTAGTCGTCTCCATCTTGGTTTTTAGTCGTCTCCATCTTGGTTTTTAGTCGTCTCCGTCTTGGTTTTTATTCGTCTCCGTTTTGGTTTTTGGTCGTCTCCGTCTTGGTTTTTAGTCGTCTCCTTCTTGGTTTTTGGTCGTCTCCATCTTGGTTTTTAGTCGTCTCCATCTTGGTTTTTAGTCGTCTCCATTTTGGTTTTTAGTCGTCTCCATCTTGGTTTTTATTCGTCTCCATTTTGGTCTTTAGTCGTCTCCATCTTGGTTTTTGGTCGTCTCCATCTTGGTTTTTATTCGTCTCCATTTTGGTCTTTAGTCGTCTCCATCTTGGTTTTTGGTCGTCTCCATCTTGGTTTTTATTCGTCTCCATTTTGGTCTTTAGTCGTCTCCATCTTGGTTTTTGGTCGTCTCCATCTTGGTTTTTATTCGTCTCCATTTTGGTCTTTAGTCGTCTCCATCTTGGTTTTTAGTCGTCTCCATCTTGGTTTTTAGTCGTCTCCATTTTGGTTTTTGGTCGTCTCCATCTTGGTTTTTGGTCGTCTCCATCTTGGTTTTTAGTCGTCTCCATCTTGGTTTTTAGTCGTCTCCATCTTGGTTTTTAGTCGTCTCCATTTTGGTTTTTATTCGTCTCCATCTTGGTTTTTATTCGTCTCCATTTTGGTTTTTAGTCGTCTCCATTTTGGTTTTTAGTCGTCTCCATCTTGGTTTTTAGTCGTCTCCATTTTGGTTTTTAGTCGTCTCCATTTTGGTTTTTAGTCGTCTCCATCTTGGTTTTTAGTCGTCTCCATTTTGGTTTTTGGTCGTCTCCATCTTGGTTTTTAGTCGTCTCCATCTTGGTTTTTGGTCGTCTCCATTTTGGTTTTTGGTCGTCTCCATCTTGGTTTTTATTCGTCTCCATCTTGGTTTTTATTCGTCTCCATTTTGGTTTTTGGTCGTCTCCATCTTGGTTTTTAGTCGTCTCCATTTTGGTTTTTGGTCGTCTCCATCTTGGTTTTTAGTCGTCTCCATTTTGGTTTTTGGTCGTCTCCATCTTGGTTTTTATTCGTCTCCATTTTGGTTTTTGGTCGTCTCCATCTTGGTTTTTGGCCGTCTCCATCTTGGTTTTTAGTCGTCTCCATCTTGGTTTTTATTCGTCTCCATTTTGGTTTTTAGTCGTCTCCATTTTGGTTTTTAGTCGTCTCCATTTTGGTTTTTATTCGTCTCCATTTTGGTTTTTGGTCGTCTCCATTTTGGTTTTTATTCGTCTCCATCTTGGTTTTTAGTCGTCTCCATTTTGGTTTTTAGTCGTCTCCATTTTGGTTTTTAGTCGTCTCCATTTTGGTTTTTAGTCGTCTCCATCTTGGTTTTTGGTCGTCTCCATCTTGGTTTTTATTCGTCTCCATTTTGGTTTTTATTCGTCTCCATTTTGGTTTTTAGTCGTCTCCATTTTGGTTTTTGGTCGTCTCCATCTTGGTTTTTATTCGTCTCCATCTTGGTTTTTAGTCGTCTCCATCTTGGTTTTTAGTCGTCTCCATTTTGGTTTTTAGTCGTCTCCATCTTGGTTTTTAGTCGTCTCCATCTTGGTTTTTAGTCGTCTCCATCTTGGTTTTTAGTCGTCTCCATTTTGGTTTTTAGTCGTCTCCGTCTTGGTTTTTATTCGTCTCCGTTTTGGTTTTTGGTCGTCTCCGTCTTGGTTTTTAGTCGTCTCCTTCTTGGTTTTTGGTCGTCTCCATTTTGTTTTTTGGTCGTCTCAATCTTGGTTTTTGGCCGTCTCCATCTTGGTTTTTGGTCGTCTCAATCTTGGTTTTTGGCCGTCTCCATCTTGGTTTTTGGTCGTCTCCATCTTGGTTTTTGGCCGTCTCCATCTTGGTTTTTGTTCGTCTCCATCTTGGTTTTTAGTCGTCTCCATCTTGGTTTTTAGCCGTCTCCATCTTGGTTTTTGTTCGTCTCCATCTTGGTTTTTAGCCGTCTCCATCTTGGTTTTTGGCCGTCTCCATCTTGGTTTTTGGTCGTCTCCATTTTGGTTTTTATTCGTCTCCATCTTGGTTTTTAGTCGTCTCCATCTTGGTTTTTAGTCGTCTCCATTTTGGTTTTTGGTCGTCTCCATTTTGATCTTTAGTCGTCTCCATTTTGGTCTTTAGTCGTCTCCATTTTGGTTTTTAGTCGTCTCCATCTTGTTTTTAGTCGTCTCCATCTTGGTTTTTAGTCGTCTCCATTTTGGTTTTTATTCGTCTCCATCTTGGTTTTTAGTCGTCTCCATTTTGGTTTTTAGTCGTCTCCATCTTGGTTTTTAGTCGTCTCCGTTTTGGTTTTTATTCGTCTCCATCTTGGTTTTTAGTCGTCTCCATCTTGGTTTTTAGTCGTCTCCATTTTGGTTTTTAGTCGTCTCCATTTTGGTTTTTAGTCGTCTCCATCTTGGTTTTTAGTCGTCTCCATTTTGGTTTTTGGTCGTCTCCATCTTGGTTTTTAGTCGTCTCCATCTTGGTTTTTGGTCGTCTCCATTTTGGTTTTTGGTCGTCTCCATCTTGGTTTTTATTCGTCTCCATCTTGGTTTTTAGTCGTCTCCATCTTGGTTTTTATTCGTCTCCATTTTGGTTTTTGGTCGTCTCCATCTTGGTTTTTAGTCGTCTCCATTTTGGTTTTTGGTCGTCTCCATCTTGGTTTTTATTCGTCTCCATTTTGGTTTTTGGTCGTCTCCATCTTGGTTTTTGGCCGTCTCCATCTTGGTTTTTAGTCGTCTCCATCTTGGTTTTTATTCGTCTCCATTTTGGTTTTTAGTCGTCTCCATTTTGGTTTTTAGTCGTCTCCATTTTGGTTTTTATTCGTCTCCATTTTGGTTTTTGGTCGTCTCCATTTTGGTTTTTATTCGTCTCCATCTTGGTTTTTAGTCGTCTACATTTTGGTTTTTAGTCGTCTCCATTTTGGTTTTTAGTCGTCTCCATTTTGGTTTTTAGTCGTCTCCATCTTGGTTTTTGGTCGTCTCCATCTTGGTTTTTAGCCGTCTCCATCTTGGTTTTTATTCGTCTCCATTTTGGTTTTTATTCGTCTCCATTTTGGTTTTTAGTCGTCTCCATTTTGGTTTTTGGTCGTCTCCATCTTGGTTTTTATTCGTCTCCATCTTGGTTTTTAGTCGTCTCCATCTTGGTTTTTAGTCGTCTCCATTTTGGTTTTTAGTCGTCTCCATCTTGGTTTTTAGTCGTCTCCATCTTGGTTTTTAGTCGTCTCCATCTTGGTTTTTAGTCGTCTCCATTTTGGTTTTTAGTCGTCTCCGTCTTGGTTTTTATTCGTCTCCGTTTTGGTTTTTGGTCGTCTCCGTCTTGGTTTTTAGTCGTCTCCTTCTTGGTTTTTGGTCGTCTCCATTTTGTTTTTTGGTCGTCTCAATCTTGGTTTTTGGCCGTCTCCATCTTGGTTTTTGGTCGTCTCAATCTTGGTTTTTGGCCGTCTCCATCTTGGTTTTTGGCCGTCTCCATCTTGGTTTTTGGCCGTCTCCATCTTGGTTTTTGTTCGTCTCCATCTTGGTTTTTAGTCGTCTCCATCTTGGTTTTTAGCCGTCTCCATCTTGGTTTTTGTTCGTCTCCATCTTGGTTTTTAGCCGTCTCCATCTTGGTTTTTGGCCGTCTCCATCTTGGTTTTTGGTCGTCTCCATTTTGGTTTTTATTCGTCTCCATCTTGGTTTTTAGTCGTCTCCATCTTGGTTTTTAGTCGTCTCCATTTTGGTTTTTGGTCGTCTCCATTTTGATCTTTAGTCGTCTCCATTTTGGTCTTTAGTCGTCTCCATTTTGGTTTTTAGTCGTCTCCATCTTGTTTTTAGTCGTCTCCATCTTGGTTTTTAGTCGTCTCCATTTTGGTTTTTATTCGTCTCCATTTTGGTTTTTAGTCGTCTCCATTTTGGTTTTTATTCGTCTCCATCTTGGTTTTTAGTCGTCTCCATTTTGGTTTTTAGTCGTCTCCATCTTGGTTTTTAGTCGTCTCCGTTTTGGTTTTTATTCGTCTCCATCTTGGTTTTTAGTCGTCTCCATCTTGGTTTTTAGTCGTCTCCATTTTGGTTTTTAGTCGTCTCCGTCTTGGTTTTTATTCGTCTCCATTTTGGTTTTTGGTCGTCTCCGTCTTGGTTTTTAGTCGTCTCCGTCTTGGTTTTTGGTCGTCTCCATTTTGGTTTTTGGTCGTCTCAATCTTGGTTTTTGGCCGTCTCCATCTTGGTTTTTGGCCGTCTCCATCTTGGTTTTTGGCCGTCTCAATCTTGGTTTTTGGCCGTCTCCATCTTGGTTTTTGGCCGTCTCAATCTTGGTTTTTGGCCGTCTCCATCTTGGTTTTTAGTCGTCTCCATTTTGGTTTTTGGTCGTCTCCATTTTGATCTTTAGTCGTCTCCATTTTGGTCTTTAGTCGTCTCCATTTTGGTTTTTAGTCGTCTCCATCTTGTTTTTAGTCGTCTCCATCTTGGTTTTTAGTCGTCTCCATTTTGGTTTTTATTCGTCTCCATTTTGGTTTTTAGTCGTCTCCATTTTGGTTTTTATTCGTCTCCATCTTGGTTTTTATTCGTCTCCATCTTGGTTTTTAGTCGTCTCCATTTTGGTTTTTAGTCGTCTCCATCTTGGTTTTTAGTCGTCTCCGTTTTGGTTTTTATTCGTCTCCATCTTGGTTTTTAGTCGTCTCCATCTTGGTTTTTAGTCGTCTCCATTTTGGTTTTTAGTCGTCTCCGTCTTGGTTTTTATTCGTCTCCATTTTGGTTTTTGGTCGTCTCCGTCTTGGTTTTTAGTCGTCTCCGTCTTGGTTTTTGGTCGTCTCCATTTTGGTTTTTGGTCGTCTCAATCTTGGTTTTTGGCCGTCTCCATCTTGGTTTTTGGCCGTCTCCATCTTGGTTTTTGGCCGTCTCAATCTTGGTTTTTGGCCGTCTCCATCTTGGTTTTTGGCCGTCTCAATCTTGGTTTTTGGCCGTCTCCATCTTGGTTTTTGGTCGTCTCCATCTTGGTTTTTGGTCGTCTCCATCTTGGTTTTTGGTCGTCTCCATTTTGGTTTTTGGTCGTCTCAATCTTGGTTTTTGGTCGTCTCCATTTTGGTTTTTGGCCGTCTCCATTTTGGTTTTTAGTCGTCTCCATTTTGGTTTTTAGTCGTCTCCATCTTGGTTTTTATTCGTCTCCATCTTGGTTTTTATTCGTCTCCATTTTGGTTTTTGGTCGTCTCCATCTTGGTTTTTAGTCGTCTGCATTTTGGTTTTTAGTCGTCTCCATTTTGGTTTTTAGTCGTCTCCATTTTGGTTTTTAGTCGTCTCCATCTTGGTTTTTAGTCGTCTCCATTTTGGTTTTTAGTCGTCTCCATCTTGGTCTTTAGTCGTCTCCATTTTGGTCTTTAGTCGTCTCCATCTTGGTTTTTAGTCGTCTCCATTTTGGTTTTTAGTCGTCTCCATCTTGGTTTTTAGTCGTCTCCATTTTGGTTTTTATTCGTCTCCATTTTGGTTTTTTTCGTCTCCATTTTGGTCTTTAGTCGTCTCCATTTTGGTTTTTATTCGTCTCCATTTTGGTCTTTAGTCGTCTCCATCTTGGTTTTTAGTCGTCTCCATTTTGGTTTTTAGTCGTCTCCATCTTGGTTTTTAGTCGTCTCCATTTTGGTTTTTATTCGTCTCCATTTTGGTTTTTAGTCGTCTCCATTTTGGTTTTTAGTCGTCTCCATCTTGGTTTTTAGTCGTCTCCATTTTGGTTTTTAGTCGTCTCCATTTTGGTTTTTGGTCGTCTCCATCTTGGTTTTTAGTCGTCTCCATCTTGGTTTTTAGTCGTCTCCATTTTGGTTTTTGGTCGTCTCCATCTTGGTTTTTATTCGTCTCCATCTTGGTTTTTATTCGTCTCCATCTTGGTTTTTATTCGTCTCCATTTTGGTTTTTGGTCGTCTCCATCTTGGTTTTTAGTCGTCTCCATTTTGGTTTTTAGTCGTCTCCATTTTGGTTTTTGGTCGTCTCCATCTTGGTTTTTATTCGTCTCCATTTTGGTTTTTGGTCGTCTCCATCTTGGTTTTTGGCCGTCTCCATCTTGGTTTTTAGTCGTCTCCATCTTGGTTTTTATTCGTCTCCATCTTGGTTTTTGGCCGTCTCCATCTTGGTTTTTAGTCGTCTCCATCTTGGTTTTTATTCGTCTCAATCTTGGTTTTTGGCCGTCTCCATCTTGGTTTTTGGTCGTCTCAATTTTTGTTTTTGGCCGTCTCCATCTTGGTTTTTTTTGTCGTCTCCATCTTGGTTTTTGGTCGTCTCCATCTTGGTTTTTGGTCGTCTCCATTTTGGTTTTTGGTCGTCTCAATCTTGGTTTTTGGTCGTCTCCATTTTGGTTTTTGGCCGTCTCCATTTTGGTTTTTAGTCGTCTCCATTTTGGTTTTTAGTCGTCTCCATCTTGGTTTTTATTCGTCTCCATCTTGGTTTTTGGTCGTCTCCATCTTGGTTTTTAGTCGTCTCCATCTTGGTTTTTATTCGTCTCCATTTTGGTTTTTGGTCGTCTCCATCTTGGTTTTTAGTCGTCTGCATTTTGGTTTTTAGTCGTCTCCATTTTGGTTTTTAGTCGTCTCCATTTTGGTTTTTAGTCGTCTCCATCTTGGTTTTTAGTCGTCTCCATTTTGGTTTTTAGTCGTCTCCATTTTGGTTTTTAGTCGTCTCCATTTTGGTTTTTAGTCGTCTCCATTTTGGTTTTTAGTCGTCTCCATCTTGGTTTTTAGTCGTCTCCATTTTGGTCTTTAGTCGTCTCCATCTTGGTTTTTAGTCGTCTCCATTTTGGTTTTTAGTCGTCTCCATCTTGGTTTTTAGTCGTCTCCATTTTGGTTTTTATTCGTCTCCATTTTGGTTTTTTTCGTCTCCATTTTGGTCTTTAGTCGTCTCCATTTTGGTTTTTATTCGTCTCCATTTTGGTCTTTAGTCGTCTCCATCTTGGTTTTTAGTCGTCTCCATTTTGGTTTTTAGTCGTCTCCATCTTGGTTTTTAGTCGTCTCCATTTTGGTTTTTAGTCGTCTCCATTTTGGTTTTTGGTCGTCTCCATCTTGGTTTTTATTCGTCTCCATTTTGGTTTTTGGTCGTCTCCATCTTGGTTTTTGGCCGTCTCCATCTTGGTTTTTAGTCGTCTCCATCTTGGTTTTTATTCGTCTCCATTTTGGTTTTTGGTCGTCTCCATTTTGGTTTTTAGTCGTCTCCATTTTGGTTTTTATTCGTCTCCATTTTGGTTTTTAGTCGTCTCAATCTTGGTTTTTGGCCGTCTCAATCTTGGTTTTTGGCCGTCTCAATCTTGGTTTTTGGTCGTCTCCTTTTTGGTTTTTGGCCGTCTCAATCTTGGTTTTTAGTCGTCTGCATTTTGGTTTTTAGTCGTCTCCATTTTGGTTTTTAGTCGTCTCCATTTTGGTTTTTAGTCGTCTCCATCTTGGTTTTTGGTCGTCTCCATCTTGGTTTTTAGCCGTCTCCATCTTGGTTTTTATTCGTCTCCATTTTGGTTTTTATTCGTCTCCATTTTGGTTTTTAGTCGTCTCCATTTTGGTTTTTGGTCGTCTCCATCTTGGTTTTTATTCGTCTCCATCTTGGTTTTTAGTCGTCTCCATCTTGGTTTTTAGTCGTCTCCGTCTTGGTTTTTATTCGTCTCCGTTTTGGTTTTTGGTCGTCTCCATCTTGGTTTTTGGTCGTCTCCATCTTGGTTTTTAGTCGTCTCCATCTTGGTTTTTAGTCGTCTCCATCTTGGTTTTTAGTCGTCTCCATTTTGGTTTTTATTCGTCTCCATCTTGGTTTTTATTCGTCTCCATTTTGGTTTTTAGTCGTCTCCATTTTGGTTTTTAGTCGTCTCCATTTTGGTTTTTATTCGTCTCCATCTTGGTTTTTATTCGTCTCCATTTTGGTTTTTAGTCGTCTCCATTTTGGTTTTTAGTCGTCTCCATTTTGGTTTTTATTCGTCTCCATCTTGGTTTTTATTCGTCTCCATTTTGGTTTTTAGTCGTCTCCATCTTGGTTTTTAGTCGTCTCCATTTTGGTTTTTGGTCGTCTCCATCTTGGTTTTTAGTCGTCTCCATCTTGGTTTTTGGTCGTCTCCATCTTGGTTTTTAGTCGTCTCCATCTTGGTTTTTATTCGTCTCCATTTTGGTTTTTGGTCGTCTCCATCTTGGTTTTTAGTCGTCTCCATTTTGGTTTTTGGTCGTCTCCATCTTGGTTTTTATTCGTCTCCATTTTGGTTTTTGGTCGTCTCCATCTTGGTTTTTGGCCGTCTCCATCTTGGTTTTTAGTCGTCTCCATCTTGGTCTTTAGTCGTCTCCATCTTGGTCTTTGGTCGTCTCCATTTTGGTCTTTAGTCGTCTCCATTTTGGTCTTTAGTCGTCTCCATTTTGGTTTTTAGTCGTCTCCATTTTGGTCTTTAGTCGTCTCCATCTTGGTCTTTGGTCGTCTCCATCTTGGTCTTTGGTCGTCTCCATTTTGGTCTTTAGTCGTCTCCATTTTGGTCTTTAGTCGTCTCCATCTTGGTCTTTGGTCGTCTCCATTTTGGTCTTTAGTCGTCTCCATTTTGGTTTTTAGTCGTCTCCATTTTGGTCTTTAGTCGTCTCCATTTTGGTTTTTAGTCGTCTCCATCTTGGTTTTTAGTCGTCTCCATTTTGGTTTTTAGTCGTCTCCATCTTGTTTTTAGTCGTCTCCATCTTGGTTTTTAGTCGTCTCCATTTTGGTTTTTATTCGTCTCCATCTTGGTTTTTATTCGTCTCCATTTTGGTCTTTAGTCGTCTCCATCTTGGTTTTTGGTCGTCTCCATCTTGGTTTTTAGTCGTCTCCATCTTGGTTTTTAGTCGTCTCCATTTTGGTTTTTAGTTGTCTCCATCTTGGTCTTTAGTCGTCTCCATTTTGGTTTTTATTCGTCTCCATCTTGGTTTTTATTCGTCTCCATTTTGGTCTTTAGTCGTCTCCATCTTGGTTTTTGGTCGTCTCCATCTTGGTTTTTAGTCGTCTCCATCTTGGTTTTTAGTCGTCTCCATTTTGGTTTTTGGTCGTCTCCATCTTGGTTTTTGGTCGTCTCCATCTTGGTTTTTAGTCGTCTCCATTTTGGTTTTTAGTCGTCTCCATTTTGGTTTTTAGTCGTCTCCATCTTGGTTTTTATTCGTCTCCATCTTGGTTTTTAGTCGTCTCCATTTTGGTTTTTATTCGTCTCCATTTTGGTTTTTTTCGTCTCCATTTTGGTCTTTAGTCGTCTCCATCTTGGTTTTTAGTCGTCTCCATCTTGGTTTTTAGTCGTCTCCATTTTGGTTTTTAGTCGTCTCCGTCTTGGTTTTTATTCGTCTCCATTTTGGTTTTTGGTCGTCTCCGTCTTGGTTTTTAGTCGTCTCCGTCTTGGTTTTTGGTCGTCTCCATTTTGGTTTTTGGTCGTCTCAATCTTGGTTTTTGGCCGTCTCCATCTTGGTTTTTGGTCGTCTCAATCTTGGTTTTTGGCCGTCTCCATCTTGGTTTTTGGTCGTCTCCATCTTGGTTTTTGGTCGTCTCCATCTTGGTTTTTGGTCGTCTCCATTTTGGTTTTTGGTCGTCTCAATCTTGGTTTTTGGTCGTCTCCATTTTGGTTTTTGGCCGTCTCCATTTTGGTTTTTAGTCGTCTCCATTTTGGTTTTTAGTCGTCTCCATCTTGGTTTTTATTCGTCTCCATCTTGGTTTTTATTCGTCTCCATTTTGGTTTTTGGTCGTCTCCATCTTGGTTTTTAGTCGTCTCCATCTTGGTTTTTAGTCGTCTCCATTTTGGTTTTTATTCGTCTCCATTTTGTTTTTATTCGTCTCCATTTTGGTCTTTAGTCGTCTCCATTTTGGTTTTTAGTCGTCTCCATTTTGGTTTTTAGTCGTCTCCATTTTGGTTTTTAGTCGTCTCCATTTTGGTTTTTAGTCGTCTCCATCTTGGTTTTTAGTCGTCTCCATTTTGGTCTTTAGTCGTCTCCATCTTGGTTTTTAGTCGTCTCCATTTTGGTTTTTAGTCGTCTCCATTTTGGTTTTTATTCGTCTCCATTTTGGTTTTTTTCGTCTCCATTTTGGTCTTTAGTCGTCTCCATTTTGGTTTTTATTCGTCTCCATTTTGGTCTTTAGTCGTCTCCATCTTGGTTTTTAGTCGTCTCCATTTTGGTTTTTAGTCGTCTCCATTTTGGTTTTTGGTCGTCTCCATCTTGGTTTTTAGTCGTCTCCATTTTGGTTTTTATTCGTCTCCATTTTGGTTTTTAGTCGTCTCCATTTTGGTCTTTAGTCGTCTCCATCTTGGTTTTTGGTCGTCTCCATCTTGGTTTTTAGTCGTCTCCATTTTGGTTTTTATTCGTCTCCATTTTGGTTTTTAGTCGTCTCCATTTTGGTTTTTAGTCGTCTCCATTTTGGTTTTTAGTCGTCTCCATCTTGGTTTTTAGTCGTCTCCATTTTGGTTTTTGGTCGTCTCCATCTTGGTTTTTAGTCGTCTCCATCTTGGTTTTTAGTCGTCTCCATTTTGGTTTTTGGTCGTCTCCATCTTGGTTTTTATTCGTCTCCATCTTGGTTTTTAGTCGTCTCCATCTTGGTTTTTATTCGTCTCCATTTTGGTTTTTGGTCGTCTCCATCTTGGTTTTTAGTCGTCTCCATTTTGGTTTTTAGTCGTCTCCATTTTGGTTTTTGGTCGTCTCCATCTTGGTTTTTATTCGTCTCCATTTTGGTTTTTGGTCGTCTCCATCTTGGTTTTTGGCCGTCTCCATCTTGGTTTTTAGTCGTCTCCATCTTGGTTTTTATTCGTCTCCATTTTGGTTTTTGGTCGTCTCCATTTTGGTTTTTAGTCGTCTCCATTTTGGTTTTTATTCGTCTCCATTTTGGTTTTTAGTCGTCTCAATCTTGGTTTTTGGCCGTCTCAATCTTGGTTTTTGGCCGTCTCAATCTTGGTTTTTGGTCGTCTCCTTTTTGGTTTTTGGCCGTCTCAATCTTGGTTTTTGGCCGTCTCCATCTTGGTTTTTAGTCGTCTCCATATTGGTTTTTATTCGTCTCCATTTCTGTTTTTGGTCGTCTCCATCTTGGTTTTTGGCCGTCTCCATTTTGGTTTTTGGCCGTCTCCATCTTGGTTTTTGGTCGTCTCCATCTTGGTTTTTGGCCATCTCCATCTTGGTTTTTGGCCGTCTCCATCTTGGTTTTTGGCCGTCTCCATCTTGGTTTTTATTCGTCTCCATTTTGGTTCTTAGTCGTCTCAATCTTGGTTTTTGGCCGTCTCAATCTTGGTTTTTGGCCGTCTAAATCTTAGTTTTTGGTCGTCTCCTTTTTGGTTTTTGGCCGTCTCAATCTTGGTTTTTGGCCGTCTCCATCTTGGTTTTTAGTCGTCTCCATATTGGTTTTTATTCGTCTCCATTTCGGTTTTTGGCCGTCTCCATTTTGGTTTTTGGCCGTCTCCATCTTGGTTTTTGGTCGTCTCCATCTTGGTTTTTGGCCGTCTCCATCTTGGTTTTTGGCCGTCTCCATCTTGGTTTTTGGTCGTCTCCATCTTGGTTTTTAGCCGTCTCCATCTTGGTTTTTAGTCGTCTCCATCTTGGTTTTTGGTCGTCTCCATCTTGGTTTTTGGTCGTCGCCATTTTGGTTTTTGGTCGTCTCAATCTTGGTTTTTGGCCATCTCCATCTTGGTTTTTAGTCGTCTCCATCCTGGTTTTTAGCCGTCTCCATCTTGGTTTTTAGCTGTCTCCATCTTGGTTTTTAGTCGTCTCCATCTTGGTTTTTAGTCGTCTCCATCTTGGTTTTTAGCCGTCTCCATCTTGGTTTTTAGTCGTCTCCATCTTGGTTTTTAGTCGTCTCCATCTTGGTTTTTAGCCGTCTCCATCTTGGTTTTTAGTCGTCTCCATCCTGGTTTTTAGCCGTCTCCATCTTGGTTTTTAGTCGTCTCCATCTTGGTTTTTGGTCGTCTCCATCTTGGTTTTTGGCCGTCTCCATCTTGGTTTTTAGTCGTCTCCATATTGGTTTTTATTCGTCTCCATTTAGGTTTTTGGTCGTCTCCATCTTGGTTTTTGGCCGTCTCCATCTTGGTTTTTAGTCGTCTCCATCTTGGTTTTTAGCCGTCTCCATCTTGGTTTTTAGTCGTCTCCATCTTGGTTTTTGGTCGTCTCCATCTTGGTTTTTAGCCGTCTCCATCTTGGTTTTTAGTCGTCTCCATCTTGGTTTTTGGTCGTCTCCATCTTGGTTTTTGGCCGTCTCCATCTTGGTTTTTAGTCGTCTCCATATTGGTTTTTATTCGTCTCCATTTAGGTTTTTGGTCGTCTCCATCTTGGTTTTTGGCCGTCTCCATTTTGGTTTTTGGCCGTCTCCATCTTGGTTTTTGGTCGTCTCCATCTTGGTTTTTAGCCGTCTCCATCTTGGTTTTTGGCCGTCTCAATCTTGGTTTTTAGCCGTCTCAATCTTGGTTTTTGGTCGTCTCCATTTTGGTTTTTTTGCCGTCTCAATCTTGGTTTTTGGCCGTCTCCATCTTGGTTTTTAGTCGTCTCCATATTGGTTTTTATTCGTCTCCATTTAGGTTTTTGGTCGTCTCCATCTTGGTTTTTGGCCGTCTCCATTTTGGTTTTTGGCCGTCTCCATCTTGGTTTTTGGTCGTCTCCATCTTGGTTTTTAGCCGTCTCCATCTTGGTTTTTAGTCGTCTCCATCTTGGTTTTTGGTCGTCTCCATTTTGGTTTTTGGTCGTCTCCATCTTGGTTTTTTGTCGTCTCCATTTTGGTTTTTGGTCGTCTCCATCTTGTTTTTTTGCAACCAGAACAGAACACCCTGAAGCATCCTTTCCTTTTTGGTCTCTTTGACTCTAAATGGGACCATAATTAACTAAATAAACATCGTTTTTGTTGATTGTTTTTTGACCAGTTGTGTTTTTGGAGTCAATCAGTAAATAGATCACAGTCGTCTACATAAAGACGAACACTGAGGTTGTGATTATTAAAGATTTGACCTCGAGGTGACACATTAACGGAGAGTATCAGCTTATACTTTAAAACAATATGACACCTTTAATACAGACAGTTATTGTCAGACTGATGTTAACACTGAAAACTATGGAGGCGACCAGACCAGCAGTCAGCAGCTGTTCAAACTCCTTCATCCTTCATTTCCTGCTTCCTCCTCCTCTTCCTCTCTGCACTGAGGTGCATTGTTTTGTTGTGTGTGTGTGTGCGTGCGTGCGTGCGTGTGTGTGTGGGTGCGCGCGTGTGTGTGTGTGTGTCTGTGTGTTTGAGGTAATCAGCGGTAAGTGGAGTGTGTTTCTGGACGGAGACGATCAGCCGCCTGCAGCCGATCAATACAGCGATCAATACTGAGAATGGAGGGAGAGATCTAACAGGTCATTGTGTGTGTGTGTGTGTGTGTGTGTGTGTGTGTGTGTGTGTGTGTGTTTGTCTCATTATGTAAAACTCTTGTTTATACAACCACAGGACTCGTGTCTGTTTGACTGTCAGATGAACTCTGAACTTCCTGTCAAACGTTTTAAAGAAGACTCAAAGTTCTGGGTTCAAACTGTGGTCAATACACACACACACACACACACACACACAAACACAAACACAAACACACACAGGTTGGTAAAAGGTTGTTGTATCAACACCTTGACCTCCATCATCCCTCTAACACCTTCAACACATTCAGTGAGATGCATCTTCGTCTGATTGTTATATAATTATGTTATGGACACACACACACACACACACACAGGTTGGGTTTCAGAGTCTAAGTGTGTCAGTAAACTGATCTGATAAAACACTTTCCTATCAGTCACACTACAAGTAAACGATGAAGCCGATGCTGAAGAGCCTTAAACCTTCATCCTGTGGAGCAGCCAGCAGGAAGCGACTCCTCTGCTTCTTTAGACCTCTCTGAGAAGGTCAGCTAAATGTACTGAGCTCCACCTTCTGAGGTCACTTCTGGTCGCACAAAACCAAGACAGAGACGACCAAAAACCAAGATAGGGACGACTAAAGACCAAGATGGAGACGACCAAAGACCAAGATGGAGACGACCAAAGACCAAGATGGAGACGACCAAAGACCAAGATGGAGACGACTAAAGACCAAGATGGAGACGACCAAAGACCAAGATGGAGACGACTAAAGACCAAGATGGAGACGACCAAAAACCAAGATGGAGACGACCAAAAACCAAGATGGAGACGACTAAAGACCAAGATGGAGACGACTAAAGACCAAGATGGAGACGACTAAAGACCAAGATGGAGACGACCAAAAACCAAGATGGAGACGACTAAAGACCAAGATGGAGACGACCAAAAACCAAGATGGAGACGACTAAAGACCAAGATGGAGACGACTAAAGACCAAGGTGGAGACGACTAAAAACCAAGATGGAGACGACTAAAGACCAAGATGGAGACGACCAAAGACCAAGATGGAGACGGCTAAAAACCAAGATGGAGACGACTAAACTGCTGAACTCGAGGCTTCGGGACATCGGTCCACTAACCAGTGGGTGGACATCCAGGTGACGACGTCCTCTTGTTATATTCAGTCTGTGATTTAGACTTTTATATTTTCATGGACAGCAGATGTTGATTTAATGTCCTGTTGTCTCTCTTTTCATCTGAGATATTAGAGGACAGATGAGAGAAGGACGGACTGACGGAGATATTAGAGGACAGATGAGAGCAGGACGGACTGACGGACTGAAAAGGTAAAAGTGAGTTTAATGTTTCCGTGCTGCGTTCAGGGACCGTCCACACGCATGAAACCGGTCGATCCAGACTAGTGAGGGTCATTGAAAGCAGCTCAGGCTTCCATTGATTTCTGTTGTCCATCAGAGGAATAATAAAGTGCTTCAGTCACATCACTGCTCACGTCCTCGTCCTCGTCCTCGTCCTCCGCTGTCCAACCATCACTAACATCTGTCACACCGAGCTGATTAATGACGCAGGTCCTGAAATACACACCTCTATGGTTTGAGTTATATTTACTTTATGATTCACATTGAATAACATCATGAGACATAAAGAAGCACGAGACTAAACATCATCTGGTAGACTTCTGAATCTCATAACCACAAGACATGATACAAATCACATTAAACAACAACCGCACAAAACATATAGATTCATTCATTAACTTATTATTATTGGGTTTATCTAATATATGCAATAGTTGATAAGGAGTAGTACTAGTATTACTACCACTGTTCTAGTAGTACTAGTACTAGTATTACTACCACTGTTCTAGTAGTACTAGTACTAGTATTACTACCACTGTTCTAGTAGTACTAGTACTAGTATTACTACCACTGTTCTAGTAGTACTAGTACTAGTATTACTACCACTGTTCTAGTACTACTACTAGTAGTACTCCTTGTTTAATCAGACAGATGTTTGATTCCAGCTGCAAAGACGAACTCTGTTTTAGCTTCAACTGCAAATATGTCCAGACTTAGAGCCACTGTTAGCCTAGCTTAGCACAAAGACTGGAAGCAGAGGGAGGTTGTTAGCCTAGCTAGGAGAGAGGAAGAGGAGGGGAAGGAGAGGAGGAGAGGAGGAGAGGAGGAGAGGAGGAGAGGAGGAGGAGGAGGGGGAGGAGAGGGGAAGAGGAGGGGGAGGAGAGAGGAGGAGAGGAGGAGGAGGAGGAGGGAGAGGAGAGAGGAGGAGGAGAGAGAAAGAGGAGGAGGAGGGAGAAAGAGGAGGAGGAGGGAGAGGAGAGAGGAGGAGGAGGAGGGAGAGGAGAGAGGAGGAGAGAGAAAGAGGAGGAGGAGGGAGAGGAGAGAGGAGGAGAGAGAAAGAGGAGGAGGAGGGAGAGGAGAGAGGAGGAGGAGAGAGAAAGAGGAGGAGGAGGGAGAGGAGAGAGGAGGAGAGGAGGAGGAGGAGGAGGGAGAGGAGAGAGGAGGAGAGAGAAAGAGGAGGAGGAGGGAGAGGAGAGAGGAGGAGAGGAGGAGGAGGAGGAGGGAGAGGAGAGAGGAGGAGAGAGAAAGAGGAGGAGGAGGGAGAGGAGAGAGGAGGAGGAGAGAGAAAGAGGAGGAGGAGGGAGAGGAGAGAGGAGGAGGAGAGAGAAAGAGGAGGAGGAGGGAGAGGAGAGAGGAGGAGGAGAGAGAAAGAGGAGGAGGAGGGAGAGGAGAGAGGAGGAGAGGAGGAGGAGGAGGAGGGAGAGGAGAGAGGAGGAGAGAGAAAGAGGAGGAGGAGGGAGAGGAGAGAGGAGGAGGAGAGAGAAAGAGGAGGAGGAGGGAGAGGAGAGAGGAGGAGGAGAGAGAAAGAGGAGGAGGAGGGAGAGGAGAGAGGAGGAGGAGAGAGAAAGAGGAGGAGGAGGGAGAGGAGAGAGGAGGAGAGGAGGAGGAGGAGGAGGGAGAGGAGAGAGGAGGAGAGAGAAAGAGGAGGAGGAGGGAGAGGAGAGAGGAGGAGGAGAGAGAAAGAGGAGGAGGAGGGAGAGGAGAGAGGAGGAGAGGAGGAGGAGGAGGAGGGAGAGGAGAGAGGAGGAGAGAGAAAGAGGAGGAGGAGGGAGAGGAGAGAGGAGGAGAGGAGGAGGAGGAGGAGGGAGAGGAGAGAGGAGGAGAGAGAAAGAGGAGGAGGAGGGAGAGGAGAGAGGAGGAGGAGAGAGAAAGAGGAGGAGGAGGGAGAGGAGAGAGGAGGAGGAGAGAGAAAGAGGAGGAGGAGGGAGAGGAGAGAGGAGGAGGAGAGAGAAAGAGGAGGAGGAGGGAGAGGAGAGAGGAGGAGAGGAGGAGGAGGAGGAGGGAGAGGAGAGAGGAGGAGAGAGAAAGAGGAGGAGGAGGGAGAGGAGAGAGGAGGAGGAGAGAGAAAGAGGAGGAGGAGGGAGAGGAGAGAGGAGGAGGAGAGAGAAAGAGGAGGAGGAGGGAGAGGAGAGAGGAGGAGGAGGATCTGAACAGCAGACAGAAACACTCTGCCTCTCTCTTCAGACACAAGAGAGGAAGAGAGAGAGAAAATGGAAATAAGCAGAAGAACCTGAGAAGCGACCAGGACGAGCTTTTCTTTCGACTTCCTGTAAGCAGACAGCAGAGACGTTTCTGTTTTCTGTCTGCTCTCTCAGGACTTCAACACATTTATTGTATTTGATTTTCCCACTAGAACCAGAAGATGATCAGAACATGGAACCCGGTGATGCTGCTGGTCCTCGGGGTCGTCATGGTGATGGTGATGGAGACCCTGGTGGATGGAGCGCGGGTGGTGAGCGGTGAGTTCACACATTCAACTTAAAGAAGTCAGTTTAAATCTGTGTTCTTCTTTCTTCAGGTGTTCTTGAGTGTTGTTGATGTCATGTTGACCCATATTTAAGGTGAATTCATGAATAATTAATTGATTTTAATATATATTGAGTGTTTTTTTAAAGGTTACATGAAATAACATGAAGCCTTCCCAAACTTGTATTTATTTTTAACACTGTTTTTATTGTTCTTTTAACAAATTAAACTAATAAGTAGTAATTGAATAAAATAAATAATAATATTATAAAATATTAAATAAATTATTAAATAATAATATTAAAAATAAATAAATACAACCAAAACCAAACTTTTGAATAATTAATAATTACTGTATTTTATGATATCATATATTAAACATTTAAAGAGTCTTGTACATGGATTAAGGGATTTTTTTTATCCAAATAACATTTCATTTAAACCTTAAAGGTGAATTTTCAGGGATGTCTTTTATGTTATTTAGTAAATATTAATTATGTTTAACCCTTTATAATGGAGCAGATCATGAGATCATATAAAGAGATAGCTGTAATGTTAGTCTGCATATTTTAAGAAGATTTGAACCATTAAATACCTGATATATTAGGTTCAGAAAACCACTTCAAATCCTTTCATACTTTATCTATTCATTTAGCCCAGATGTGAGTAAAGCCGTTAAACAGAGTAGAGGACTATAAAACTCTACTGAAGCATTGTCTTTGACGATTCAGCTGTTTGATCTGATGATATTAATGTTTCATCTCTTTTATCTGGTCCAACCTCCACTTCAGCTCCTTTCAGGGAATCAACCTCCACTTCAGCTCCTTTCAGGGAATCAACCTCCACTTCAGCTCCTTTCAGGGAATCAACCTCCACTTCAACTCTTCAGCTTCTTCTTTTAACGCTTCACTTTCAATTAAACTAAAAGTTCAAATGTTAATAGAAATTGTAATACTGAAGAGAGATGGAGTATAGTTGAAACCATATATATATACATATATATTTATATATATATATGTATATATATACGTGTATATATATATACTGTATATATTTATATATATTTATATACTATATATATACACGTATATATATATATATATAATATATATATATATACAGTATATATATACTGTATATATATATACACATATCCAGTATATATATATATATTTATATATACTGTATATATATATAATGTGTATATATATAGTATATATATATATAGTATATATACTATATATATATATATACTGGATATGTGTATATATATATATAGTATATATACTATATATATATATACACATATATATATATACAGTATATATATATATACTGTATATATATATATACTGTATATATATATATACTGTATATATATACAGTATATATATATATACTGTATATATATATATACACATATCTATAGTATGGAGTTGAATGATAGTTTGAGGTGTCACTCCGTGGTTGTGTTTTGGGTGGTTGCTGTGGCGATACCTGGTGGTTACTAGGATGTCGGTGTAGTACCAGGTGGTGTTTAATTAACAGCTGATGATGCGCATAATAATTAATGTAATATTTATTTTATCTCTTTTCTTCTGTTACATTAATGATTTATTATTCTTTCATTTAAGAACATTATGGAGAGAGAGAGAGAGAGAGCGAGAGAGAGGTAGAGAGAGAGGTAGAGAGAGAGAGAGAGAGAGAGAGAGAGAGAGAGAGAGCGAGAGAGGTAGGGAGAGAGAGAGAGAGAGAGAGAGAGAGAGAGAGAGAGAGAGAGAGAGAGAGAGAGAGAGAGAGAGAGAGAGAGAGAGAGAGAGAGAGAGAGAGAGAGAGAGAGAGAGAGAGAGAGAGAGAGAGAGAGAGAGAGAGAGAGAGGTTGGATGGTAGTAGACAGATCTATATGGAGTGTTTAACAGTAAAGTGATGATGCTGCAGAAGAGAATCCAGCTAATCACTTAAAGGAGCTCTGAGGCTGTTTTAACCAGACTGAGTATTAATCACTGCAGCTATTCCCTTTAAACACACACACACACACACGCACACGCACACGCACACACTCACACACATACACATACACACACGCGCACACTCACACTCACACACACACACGCACACACACACACAAACACGCACGCACACACGCATATACACACACAGACACACACGCACGCACACACACGTATATACACACTCAGTGAGTTTAGCGTTTCTCTCTGCTCTGATATCAACAGAATGTTTCAATGCAGAGTGATCGTGTAACTAAAATCAGAATCTTGTTTATTGCAGCTGAACGAGGAGTTAGTTAAAAAACAGTTAGTGGTCGAGTACAGAGAAGCATCCTAGATAGTGGTCAGGCAATACAGAAGCTTCCTAGTTAGGGATCTAGTACAAAGAAGCTTCCTTGTTAGGGATCCAGTTCCCTTGATAGGGAAGTGTAAATGGTAAATGGACTTACATTCATACACTGATGGCTCCATCAGGATCTAATCTAGAGACTCATTCACACCGATGGCTCAGCCTTCAGGAGACATTTGGGGTTAGGTGTCTTGCTCAAGGACACATCGACATGTAACCCGGGGCAGCCGGGGATCGAACCTGCTCTACCCTCTGAGGTATCCTCCGCCTAGTACTAAGAAGCCTTGTTTTTAGAGATCAAGTACAAAGAAGCCTCCTTGTTAGGGATCAAGCATGAGGAAGCCTCCTAGGTAGTGATCAGGAAAGACAGAAGATTCCTTGTTAGGAATCAAGTACAAAGAAGCCTCCTTGTTAGAGATCAGCCAAGAAAGAAGCGTCCTAGGTAGTGATCAAGGATGAGTGAAGCCTCCTAGGTAGTGATCAAGGATGAGTGAAGCCTCCTAGGAGGTAGGGCGCAGGTATAATATGTCATTGAAAAGTGCACAAGGAAGCTACTTCACTGTTTCTAGGCAACAACAACAGTCGTAGCTGGCAACCGCAGTCAAAGTTGAAATAATTTGAACTTTGAGCGCAGCGCTCGGTGGTGATTTCAAGCGGTGCGCCACGCCAAGGGTAGCGCTTCCACCTCTACAGGCGGCACCGCCCTCGCCACGGGAGAACAATGGCTCAGCCAATCAACCGTCAGTGGGCGGGACTATGACTCTCTCTCCCCCTCAGGTCAGACGGTGTGTTTGGGCGGTCCAGAGCGTCCCTGCTATAAGATCGCATATTTCCACGACGTGTCGAGCCGCGTTGCGTTCAGGGAGGCTCGCCAGGCCTGCGAGATGGACGGAGGGTCGTTGCTCAGCATCGAGAACCAGGCCGAGCAGACAGACATCGAGAATCTGCTGCAGGTGAGTCCGACACCTGGTTGTCTTCATCTCCTCCTCCTCCTCTTCCTCCTCCTCTCAACTTCCTGTTCTTCCTCCTCGACTCCAGGAGCTGCGTTCAGGAGCGGTGGGCGGTGCAGGAGGAAGAGGAGGAGGAGGAGGAGGAGGAGGAAGAGGAGGAGGAGGAGGAAGAGGAGGTATAGCGGACGGTGATTTCTGGATCGGTCTGACTCGGGTGGACGGAGTCGATCAGATTCATCCTGAACTCAGCAACACCTTCACTTCCTGTCCTCAGCTCTACCACTGGACCGACGGCAGTCTGGCGTCCTTCAGGTGAGGACATGAACAGACGGGGGGGCGTCTCCAGCTCTACGCAGATCATTCTCTTAACACTGTTATTCATTTAGACATGTAAAGAACTGACTGTTCCCTGAACGATGATGATGTAGGAACTGGTATTTTGACGAGCCGTCTTGTGGAGGAGAGGCCTGCGTCGTGATGTACCATCAACCGACTGCACTTCCTGGTCTGGGCGGGGCTTATCTCTACCAATGGAACGACGACCGCTGCAACATGAAGCATAACTTCATCTGCAAATACGAACCAGGTACCATCAGCCAATCAGCTTCAGGCTCTGTTAAACCAACCAGGTACCATCAGCCAATCAGCTTCAGGCTCTGTTAAACCAACCAGGTACCATCAGCCAATCAGCTTCAGGCTCTGTTAAACCAACCAGGTACCATCAGCCAATCAGCTTCAGGCTCTGTTAAACCAACCAGGTACCATTAGCCATCTTTCTTTCCGTATTTGTATTTCAGTGGGTGCATCCCAAAGCTCTTATTTGTCGTTTCCTCGCTCCTCGCTCCTCGCTTGAACAGGAAGTTGTTCTGGTGCGCCATCTTGAAGACCGTCCCAAAGCTGTTATTTCTGCACCGAGGAGTGATGAGCGAGGAGTGATGAGCGAGGAGTGATGAGCGAGGAGTGATGAGCGAGGAGTGATGAGCGAGGATACACGAGAGCATCCTTCACGGAAGTCTTTTACCGACCGACACGCCCCCTTATTGGATGTCAGTTACTGATTGGACGCTGCGCCGACCAGACTGATCTGATAACTTTACCTCTCAACATCACTGGAGTTTCATACCGGAGTGAAGACAGATCACAGATTAAAGGTTTTATAATCTGAGTTATAATCTGAGTTATAATCTGAGTTATAATCTGAGTTATAATCTGAGTTATAATCTGTGTTATAATCTGAGTTATAATCTGTGTTATAATCTGAGTTATAATCTGTGTTATAATCTGAGTTGGCTGAAGCTCTGAGCAGCAGAAGGACCTGCAGTACCTTTCCTTCACACACCGTCAGTGAGGGAAACGGGGATGCATTAAGAGCTTTGGGACGCAGCAGTCATTCTTTCTGCCTTTCTTCTGTCTTTCAGAGAGCCATCTTGTGAAGGAACAGGGTGACACACCTGGAGGGCGTGGCACAGGTGAGCAGGGAAGTCCTTATTCACACATTTATTTATTTATATTGTATTTATTTATTATTAATATAAAATGTATTTATTTATTTATACTGTATTTATTTATTATTAATATAAAGGTATTTATTTATATATATTTTATTTATAATTAATATAAAATGTATTTATTTAGAACTAATGTCATTATATTTGTGTATATATATATATATATATATATATATATATACAGTATATACAGACGTAGGCAAAGTTGTTGGTAACGTTCCGTTAAAGAGAGAAAAACCCACAATGGTCACTGAAATAACTTGAAACTGACAAAAGTAATAATAAATAAAAATTCACTGTAAATTAACTAATGAAAATCAGATATTGTTTTTGAATTATGGTTCAACAGAATCATTTAAAAAAACAAACTAATGAAACTGGCCTAGACAAAAATGATGGTAACATTAACTTAATATTTTGTTGCACAACCTTTTGAGGCAATCACTGCAATCAAGTGATTTCTGTAACTCTCAATGAGACTTCTGCACCTGTCCACAGGTATGTTGGCCCACTCCTCGTGAGCAAACTGCTCCAGCTGTCTCAGGTTTGAAGGGTGCCTTCTCCAGACTGCATGTTTCAGCTCCTTCCACAGATGTTCAATAGGATTTAGATCAGGGCTCATAGAAGGCCACTTCAGAATAGTCCAATGTTTAGTTCTTAGCCATTCTTGGGTGTTTTTAGCTGTGTTTTGGGTCATTATCCTGTTTGAGGACCCATGACCTGCAACTGAGACCAAGCTTTCTGACACTGGGCAGCACATTTCGCTCCAGAATGCCTTGATAGTCTTGAGATTTCATTGCACCCTGCACAGATTCAAGACACCCTGTGCCAGATGCAACAAAGCAGCCCCATAACATAACCGAGCCTCCTCCATGTTTCACATTAGGTACAGTGTTCTTTTCTTTGGATGCTTCATCTCTTCGTCTGTGAACATAGAGCTGATGTGACTTGCCAAAAAGCTCCAGTTTTGTCTCATCTGTCCAAAGGACATTCTCCCAGAAGCTTTGTGGCTTGTCAATATGCATTTTGGAAAATTCCAGTCTCGCTTTTTTATGATTTGGTGTCCTCCTCGGTCGTCTTCCATTAAGTCCACTTTGGCTCAAACAGTGACGGATGGTGCGATCTGACACTGATGTACCTTGACCTTGGAGTTCACCTCTAATCTCTTTGGAAGTTGTTCTGGGCTCTTTGGTTACCATTCGTATTATCCATCTCTTCAATATGTCATCAATTTTCCTCTTGCGGCCACGTCCAGGGAGGTTGGCTACAGTCCCATGGACCTTAAACTTCTGAATAATATGTGCAGCTGTAGTCACAGGAACATCAAGCTGCTTGGAGATGGTCTTATAGCCTTTACCTTTAACATGAAGGTCTATAATGTTCTTTCTGATCTCCTGAGACAACTCTCTCCTTAGCTTTCTGTGGTCCATGTTCAGTGTGGTACACACCATGATGCCAAACAGCACAGTGACTACTTTTCACCCTTTAAATAGGCAGACTGACTGATTACAAGTTTGAAGACACCTGTGATGCTAATTACAGGACACACCTTAGTTTAACATGTCCCTATGGTCACATTATTTTACATCTTTTCTAGTGGTACCATCATTTTTGTCCTGGCCAGTTTCATTAGTTTGTTTTTTTAAATGATTCTGTTGAACCACAATTCAAAAACAATATCTGATTTTCATTAGTTCATTTTCAGTAAATTTTTATTTATTATTACTTTTGTCAGTTTCAAGTTATTTCAGTGACCATTGTGGGTTTTTCTCTCTTTAACGGAACGTTACCAACAACTTTGCCTACGTCTGTATATATATATATATATATATATATATATATATAGGACACACACACACACACATATATATATATATGTGTGTGTGTGTGTGTCCTCAGAGGCGACCTCAGGTGGAGGTGTGGTGAAACAGCCTTCAGGCAGTGAGGAGGTTCCCCCTCAGGTGGCCATGGCTGGAGCTTCAGGTACAAGCCCCTCTGACCCCTGACCCCTGACCTCTGACCCCTCACCCCTGACCTCTGACCACGTCTCATTCTCTCCATCTGCCTCTCTCCAGGCATGTTACTGGTGTACGTGATCATACCCACAATCCCCCTGCTGCTGCTCATCCTGGTGGCTTCTGGGACATGCTGTTTTCAGATGCTCAGTAGAAGGTAAGACTGAAACTACAGAAACTACAAATCCCAGCAGCCCCTTCTTCTCCTGCTCCCCTCTGATAACAGAGAGGTGAAGAAGTCCCTCTTCCGGTTTCCTCCACGGGACCTTATTTCAGAAACAAGATAGTCAACGGAGAGAGAGAGAAATAAAGATCTGATCTGGTCTGAATCACACGTCTGATGTCTGCATGTCCAAGTGTCCCTGAACGAGACACTGAAGCCACGTTGCTCCATGGAGCTTTACAACCGAGGGGTCACAGAGGTCACAGAGGTCACATGGACCTGAAGCTGTACGACCGATAGAATCCAGTTTAAAGTTCAGCCTCAGAGACGCACCGAGCTGACGGACAGACGGCGCTTTGTTTCATGTCCGTATCATAACGACAGCTTGTCTGTCCTCCGTCCTCGCTCCTCCTGTTCCTCTTCCTGAATGATGAAGACAGACGACCGCCGCCTGCTGAACGTTAGAGGGGAACCCTAGAGGGGAACATTAGAGGGGAACCTTAGGGGGGAACCTTAGAGGAGAACTCTAGAGGGGAACCCTAGAGGGGAACCCTAGAGGAGAACCCTAGAACCATTGGCAGAGCATTTTGGAACATGTTTCTTGGGCGCTCCATCACCAGCTGTGCTGCTCATCCCACAAAGCTGTGATTCAGAAGCTGGTTCTGAAATAAGGTCCATGGTGGTTCACAGGAAGGGGCGGGGCTTAGTGCTGATGATGCAGAGTGTGTGTGTGTGTGTGTGTGTGTGTGTGTGTGTGCAGTGCTTACTCAGTGATTATGACGGGTCAAACACTCAGATGTTAACAAGAGCTGATTTACAGCAGCTCCTCCTTCTGGCTCACTGCCCTGCTGCTGAGTGAGCGTGTGTGTGTGTGTGTGTGTGTGAGTGAGTGAGTGAGAGTGTGTGTGTGTGTGTGAGTGTGTGTGTGTGTGAGAGAGTCAATACCTGGCATCAGTTCAGGTGTTTCTTCTGCTGAATCTTAACCTCCAGTCTCTTTATATTCAGTCTGATGATGATGATGATGATGATGATGATGATGATGATGATGATGATGTTGATGATGTTGATGATGATGATGGTGATGATGTTGATGATGATGATGATGATGATGATGATGATGATGATGATGATGATGATGATGATGATGTTGATGATGTTGATGATGATGATGGTGATGATGTTGATGATGATGATGATGATGATGATGTTGATGATGATGATGATGATGATGATGATGTTGATGATGATGATGATGTTGATGATGATGATGTTGATGATGATGATGATGATGATGATGATGATGATGATGATGTTGATGATGATGATGATGATGATGATGTTGATGATGATGATGATGATGATGATGATGATGTTGATGATGATGATGATGATGTTGATGATGATGATGATGATGATGATGATGATGTAGTGCAGTAGAAGTAGAAATACAAGTACCTCTAATGTAGTACAGTACTTGAATAAAGTAGCGTGATGGTGATGTGGTCTCTGCCTGCAGTCCTCCCCGTACCAAGACCATCACCGCCACCACCCAATCAAACCTGTGGATCTCCAAGACGCCCAGACCGGACCGCATGGAGGTCTGACGCCGTGCCGTGACATCACGCTGAGATCACGGCGACATCACGGGGACATCACGGTGACATCAGTGCACCGCCATCAGAGAGACGACTTCACTTCACAGCTCAGCCAATCATCTTCATCGTGCAATGACAGACGGGCGGAGCTTTGAGAGGACGATGATGTCATCACCGAGGCTTTTATTATACTCGTTTACTAGAGTACACACATTAGTACACATTTTAATACACACATTATTACACACTTTAATACACACTTTAATACACACTTTAATACACACACTAGTACACGCTTTTTATTTTTTTATCATATCAGGACTTCTTTAGTGACGTCACACATTCAACAAGACTTCTGTCATATATGATGTTTAATAAATGCGTCTTTCTTCGTCCTTTTTTTGCCGCTCCAGGTACTGCTACCGTAGCAGCACCGTAGCACTACCGTAGCAGCAGCACCGTACCGCTACCATAGCAATAGCACCGCACCGCTACCATAGCAGCAGCACCGTAGCGCTACCGTAGCGGCACCGTACACCGTACCGCTACCGCAGCATTACCGTACTGCCACCGTAGCGGCATCGTACCGCCACCGTAGCAGTGGCACCGTACCGCTACCGCAGCGGCACCGTACCGCCCCCGTAGCAGCAGCACCGTACCGCTACCGTAGCAGTAGCACCGTACCGCTACCGTAGCAGCAGCACCGTACCGCTACCGTAGCAGCAGCACCGTACCGCTACCGTAGCAGCAGCACCGTACCGCTACCGTAGAAGCAGCACCGTACCGCTACCGTAGCAGCAGCACCGTACCGCTACCGCAGCGGCACCGTACCGCCCCCGTAGCAGTAGCACCGTACCGCTACCGTAGCGGCACCGCACCGTTACCGTAGCGGCACCGATAGACTCGCCTGTCCTCCTTCACGCTGCGACGTTACTTTACTCTGCGTTATCACTTATTTCTTAGTGTGTTTTCTCTGCGTAGCGTGAGTCTCCCGGTGGACGTAGACCGGTGGCGGCCCGGTAGTAACATGATCGTGTATCTGTATGTACGTGCCGTATGTAGCCTATATATATGTATGTGTATATTTATGTACAGTATATGAACGTATACATATGAATATGTACGTAAGTCAATAAATGGATTTCTTCTTCACCAGGAAATAAAGCCGTTAAATTATAATTCATCAGTCGATTCGTTAACTGTCCCGTTAATTCAGTCTGATTCATTCCCGTCACCATGGAAACACATTTAATGTGATTGATCAGTCGAACCATCAGCTGACGAACATCTGGACATAAATATGTAGTTGAAGTATGTATGTGTGTGTGTGTGTGTGCGTGTGTGTGTGTGTGTTCAAGATTCAAGATTCAAGATGTTTATTGTCACACTGGTTGTACAGGTACAAACGTGTGAAATACTTTTTGCTAGGAAGCTCCATTAAATAATAAATTATATTACATTTACATTACAATTATAAAAGGAAACACTTTATACAAGGGCATATTAAGAACATATGTATTAACAATATATATAGTATATACAGTATAAGAAATATTTTTGTGTAAGAATGTGTCAAAGTAATTATAGATTTAAAAGTCTGATGGCCTGGGGGAAAAAGCTGTTCCTCAGTCTGCTGGTGGGAGTCCTGGGGGTCCTGTATCTTCTACCAGAGGGCAGGAGGGAGAACAGGCTGTTGTGGGGGTGTGTCGTGTCCTTAATGACCCTCAGGGACTTCCTGAGGCACCGCTGGGTGTAAAGCTCCTGCAGGCTGGGCAGCTCGCACCCGGTGATGTGTTGGGCCGAGCGCACCACCCTTTCCAGCGCCTTACGGTCCACGTTGGTGCAGCTGCCGAACCACGTGGTGAAGCAGCCTGTCAGGAGGCTCTCTATGGTGCCCCGGTAGAAGTCCCTGAGGATTTGCGGTTTCAGTCTGAAAGTCTTGAGTCGCCTCAGAGCGTACAGTCTCTGCTGGGTCTTCCTGACTACAGCGGTGGTGTGGGTGGCCCATGTCAAGTCCTTATGGATGTTGACACCCAGGTATTTAAAGGTGTCCACCCTCTCCACCGCTGTGCCGTTGATGGTGACAGGGGTCAGATGTGTGTGTGCGTGTGTGTGTGTTTAATACAAAAAGTCAAAATATGGTATGTCGATAAATTTCATAAAAAAAGTCATAGTATAATATGTCGTAAAATTTATGAAAAAAAAGTCATAGAATAGTGTCGATAAATTTCATAATAAAAGTCATAGTATAGTATGTCGATAAATTTCATAATAAAAGTCATAGAATAGTATGTCGATAAATTTCATAATAAAAGCCATAGTATAGCATGTCGATAAATTTCATAAAAAAGTCATAAAATAGTATGTCGATAAATTTATGAAAAAAATCATAGTATAGTATGTCGATAAATTTCATAATAAAAGTCATAGAATAGTATGTTGATAAATTTCATAATAAAAGTCATAGTATAGTATGTCGAAAAATTTATGAAAAAAAAATCAGAATAGTATGTCGAAAAATTTCATAATAAAAGTCATAGTATAGTATGTCGATAAATTTCATAATAAAAGTCATAGAATAGTATGTCGAAAAATTTCATGATAAAAGTCATAGAATAGTATGTCGAAAAATTTCATAATAAAAGTCATAGTATAGTATGTCGAAAAAATGTATGAAAAAAAAGTCATAGAATAGTATGTCGATAAATTTCATAAAAAAAGTCATAGTATAGTATGTCGAAGAATTTAAGAAAAAAATGTCATAGAATAGTATGTCGAAGAATTTATGAAAAAAGTCATAGAATAGTATGTCGATAAATTTCATAAAAAAGTCATAGTATAGCATGTCGATAAATTTCATAATAAAAGTCATAGTATAGCATGTCGATAAATTTCATAATAAAAGTCATAGAATAGTATGTCGAAAAATGTATGAAAAAAAAGTCATAGTATAGTATGTCGATAAATGTATGAAAAAAAAGTCAGAATAGTATGTCGATAAATTTATGAAAAAAATCATAGAATAGTATGTCGATAAATTTCATAATAAAAGCCATAGTATAGCATGTCGATAAATTTCATAATAAAAGTCATAGTATAGCATGTCGATAAATTTCATAATAAAAGTCATAGAATAGCATGTCGATAAATTTCATAAAAAAATAGTATAGTATGTCGATAAATTTCATAATAAAAGTCATAGTATAGTATGTCGATGAATTATATGAAAAAAATCATAGAATAGTATGTCGATAAATTTCATAAAAAAAGTCATAGAATAGTATGTCGATAAATTTAAGAAAAAAAAGTCATAGTATAGTATGTTGATAAATTTCATAATAAAAGTCATAGTATAGCATGTCGATAAATTTCATAATAAAAGTCATAGTATAGTATGTCGATGAATTATATGAAAAAAATCATAGTATAGTATGTCGAAAAATGTATGAAAAAAAAGTCATAAAATAGTATGTCGATAAATTTACGAAAAAAAGTCATAGAATAGTATGTCGATAAATTTCATAAAAAAATAGTATAGTATGTCGATAAATTTCATAATAAAAGTCATAGTATAGTATGTCGATGAATTATATGAAAAAAATCATAGAATAGTATGTCGATAAATTTATGAAAAAAAGTCATAGAATAGTATGTCGATAAATTTCATAATAAAAGTCATAGTATAGTATGTCGATAAATTTCATAAAAAAGTCATAGTATAGCATGTCGATAAATTTCATAATAAAAGTCATAGTATAGCATGTCGATAAATTTCGTAATAAAAGTCATAGTATAGCATGTCGATAAATTTCATAATAAAAGTCATAGTATAGTATGTCGAAAAATTTATGAAAAAAAAGTCAATAGTATGTCGATAAATTTCATAATAAAAGTCATAGTATAGCATGTCGAAAAATGTATGAAAAAAAGTCATAGAATAGTATGTCGAAAAATTTATGAAAAAAAAGTCATAGAATAGTATGTCGAAAAATTTCATAATAAAAGTCATAGAATAGTATGTCGATAAATTTCATAATAAAAGTCATAGTATAGTATGTCGAAAAATTTATGAAAAAAAAGTCAATAGTATGTCGATAAATTTCATAATAAAAGTCATAGTATAGCATGTCGATAAATTTCATAATAAAAGTAATAGTATAGTATGTCGATAAATTTCATAATAAAAGTCATAGAATAGTATGTCGAAAAATGTATGAAAAAAAAGTCATAGTATAGTATGTCGATAAATGTATGAAAAAAAAGTCAGAATAGTATGTCGATAAATTTATGAAAAAAATCATAGAATAGTATGTTGATAAATTATATGAAAAAAGTCATAGTATATGTCGTAAAAATTTTTTTAAAAAATCATAGAATAGTATGTCGATAAATTTATGAAAAAAATCATAGAATAGTATGTCGATAAATTTCATAATAAAAGTCATAGTATAGTATGTCGAAAAATGTATGAAAAAAAAGTCATAAAATAGTATGTCGATAAATTTATGAAAAAAAGTCATAGAATAGTATGTCGATAAATTTCCTAAAAAAATAGTATAGTATGTCGATAAATTTCATAATAAAAGTCATAGTATAGTATGTCGATGAATTATATGAAAAAAATCATAGTATAGTATGTCGATAAATTTCATAATAAAAGCCATAGTATAGCATGTCGATAAATTTCATAATAAAAGTCATAGTATAGCATGTCGATAAATTTCATAATAAAAGTCATAGAATAGCATGTCGAAAAATTTATGAAAAAAGTCATAGAATAGTATGTCGATAAATTTCATAATAAAAGTCATAATATAGCATGTCGAAAAATGTATGAAAAAAAGTCATAGAATAGTATGTCGATAAATTTCATAATAAAAGTCATAGAATAGTATGTCGATAAATTTCATAATAAAAGTCATAGAATAGTATGTCGAAAAATTTAATAATAAAAGTCATAGTATAGTATGTCGATAAATTTCATAATAAAAGTCATAGAATAGTATGTCGATAAATTTCATAATAAAAGTCATAGAATAGTATGTCGAAAAATTTCATAATAAAAGTCATAGTATAGTATGTCGATAAATTTCATAAAAAAAGTCATAGAATAGTATGTCGATAAATTTATGAAAAAAAGTCATAGAATAGTATGTCGAAAAAATGTATGAAAAAAAAGTCATAGAATAGTATGTCGATAAATTTCATAATAAAAGTCATAGTATAGTATGTCGATAAATTTCATAATAAAAGTCATAGAATAGTATGTCGATAAATTTCATAATAAAAGTCATAGAATAGTATGTCGATAAATTTCATAAAAAAAGTCATAGAATAGTATGTCGATAAATTTATGAAAAAAAGTCATAGAATAGTATGTCGAAAAAATGTATGAAAAAAAAGTCATAGAATAGTATGTCGATAAATTTCATAAAAAAGTCATAGTATAGCATGTCGATAAATTTCATAATAAAAGTAATAGTATAGCATGTCGATAAATTTCGTAATAAAAGTCATAGTATAGCATGTCGATAAATTTCATAATAAAAGTCATAGTATAGTATGTCGAAAAATTTATGAAAAAAAAGTCAATAGTATGTCGATAAATTTCATAATAAAAGTCATAGTATAGCATGTCGATAAATTTCATAATAAAAGTAATAGTATAGTATGTCGATAAATTTCATAATAAAAGTCATAGAATAGTATGTCGAAAAATGTATGAAAAAAAGTCATAGTATAGTATGTCGATAAATGTATGAAAAAAAAGTCAGAATAGTATGTCGATAAATTTATGAAAAAAATCATAGAATAGTATGTTGATAAATTATATGAAAAAAGTCATAGTATATGTCGTAAAAAATTTTTAAAAAAATCATAGAATAGTATGTCGATAAATTTATGAAAAAAATCATAGAATAGTATGTCGAAAAAATGTATGAAAAAAAGTCAGAATAGTATGTCGATAAATTTATGAAAAAAATCATAGAATAGTATGTCGATAAATTTCATAATAAAAGTCATAGTATAGTATGTCGAAAAATGTATGAAAAAAAAGTCATAAAATAGTATGTCGATAAATTTATGAAAAAAAGTCATAGAATAGTATGTCGATAAATTTCATAAAAAAATAGTATAGTATGTCGATAAATTTCATAATAAAAGTCATAGTATAGTATGTCGATGAATTATATGAAAAAAATCATAGAATAGTATGTCGATAAATTTATGAAAAAAAGTCATAGAATAGTATGTCGATAAATTTCATAATAAAAGCCATAGTATAGCATGTCGATAAATTTCATAAAAAAGTCATAAAATAGTATGTCGATAAATTTATGAAAAAAGTCATAGTATAGTATGTCGATAAATTTGATAATAAAAGTCATAGAATAGTATGTCGATAAATTTCATAATAAAAGTCATAGTATAGTATGTCGAAAAATTTATGAAAAAAAAGTCATAGAATAGTATGTCGAAAAATTTCATAATAAAAGTCATAGTATAGTATGTCGATAAATTTCATAATAAAAGTCATAAAATAGTATGTCGAAAAATTTCATAATAAAAGTCAGAGTATAGTATGTCGAAAAAATGTATGAAAAAAAGTCATAGAATAGTATGTCGATAAATTTATGAAAAAAAGTCATAGTATAGTATGTCGAAAAAATGTATGAAAAAAAAGTCATAGTATAGTATGTCGATAAATGTATGAAAAAAAAGTCATAGTATAGTATGTCGATAAATGTATGAAAAAAAAGTCATAGAATAGTATGTCGATAAATTTATGAAAAAAAAGTCAGAATAGTATGTCGATAAATTTATGAAAAAAAATCATAGTATAGTATGTCGATAAATTTCATAATAAAAGTCATAGTATAGTATGTCGATAAATTTCATAATAAAAGTCATAGTATAGCATGTCGATAAATTTCATAATAAAAGTAATAGTATAGCATGTCGATAAATTTCATAATAAAAGTAATAGTATAGTATGTCGATAAATTTCATAATAAAAGTCATAGTATAGTATGTCGAAAAATTTATGAAAAAAAAGTCAATAGTATGTCGATAAATTTCATAATAAAAGTCATAGTATAGCATGTCGATAAATTTCATAATAAAAGTAATAGTATAGTATGTCGATAAATTTCATAATAAAAGTCATAGAATAGTATGTCGAAAAATGTATGAAAAAAAAGTCATAGTATAGTATGTCGATAAATGTATGAAAAAAAAGTCAGAATAGTATGTCGATAAATTTATGAAAAAAATCATAGAATAGTATGTTGATAAATTATATGAAAAAAGTCATAGTATATGTCGTAAAAAATTTAAAAAAAAATCATAGAATAGTATGTCGATAAATTTATGAAAAAAATCATAGAATAGTATGTCGATAAATTTCATAATAAAAGTCATAGTATAGTATGTCGAAAAATGTATGAAAAAAAAGTCATAAAATAGTATGTCGATAAATTTCATAATAGAAGTCATAGTATAGCATGTCGATAAATTTCATAATAAAAGTCATAGAATAGTATGTCGATAAATTTCATAATAAAAGTCATAGTATAGTATGTCGATAAATTTCATAATAAAAGTCATAGTATAGTATGTCGATAAATGTATGAAAAAAAAGTCATAGATTAGTATGTCGAAAAATTTATGAAAAAAAAGTCATAGAATAGTATGTCGATAAATTTATGAAAAAAAAGTCATAGAATAGTATGTCGAAAAATTTCATAATAAAAGTCATAGTATAGTATGTCGATAAATTTCATAATAAAAGTCATAGAATAGTATGTCGAAAGATTTCATAATAAGTCATAGAATAGTATGTCGAAAAATTTCATAATAAAAGTCATAGTATAGTATGTCGATAAATTTCATAATAAAAGTCATAGTATAGTATGTCGATAAATTTCATAAAAAAGGCATAGAATAGTATGTCGATAAATTTATGAAAAAAAAGTCATATATTAGTATGTCGATAAATTTCATAAAAAAGTCATAGTATAGCATGTCGATAAATTTCATAATAAAAGTCATAGTATAGCATGTCGAAAAATCTATGAAAAAAAGTCATAGAATAGTATGTCGATAAATGTATGAAAAAAAAGTCAGAATAGTATGTCGATAAATTTATGAAAAAAATCATAGAATAGTATGTTGATAAATTATATGAAAAAAGTCATAGTATATGTCGTAAAAAATTTAAAAAAAAATCATAGAATAGTATGTCGATAAATTTATGAAAAAAATCATAGAATAGTATGTCGATAAATTTCATAATAAAAGTCATAGTATAGTATGTCGAAAAATGTATGAAAAAAAAGTCATAAAATAGTATGTCGATAAATTTATGAAAAAAAGTCATAGAATAGTATGTCGATAAATTTCATAAAAAAATAGTATAGTATGTCGATAAATTTCATAATAAAAGTCATAGTATAGTATGTCGATGAATTATATGAAAAAAATCATAGAATAGTATGTCGATAAATTTATGAAAAAAAGTCATAGAATAGTATGTCGATAAATTTCATAATAAAAGCCATAGTATAGCATGTCGATAAATTTCATAAAAAAGTCATAAAATAGTATCTCGATAAATTTATGAAAAAAGTCATAGTATAGTATGTCGATAAATTTCATAATAAAAGTCATAGAATAGTATGTCGATAAATTTCATAATAAAAGTCATAGTATAGTATGTCGAAAAATTTATGAAAAAAAAGTCATAGAATAGTATGTCGAAAAATTTCATAATAAAAGTCATAGTATAGTATGTCGATAAATTTCATAATAAAAGTCATAAAATAGTATGTCGAAAAATTTCATAATAAAAGTCAGAGTATAGTATGTCGAAAAAATGTATGAAAAAAAGTCATAGAATAGTATGTCGATAAATTTATGAAAAAAAGTCATAGTATAGTATGTCGAAAAAATGTATGAAAAAAAAGTCATAGTATAGTATGTCGATAAATGTATGAAAAAAAAGTCATAGAATAGTATGTCGATAAATTTATGAAAAAAAAGTCAGAATAGTATGTCGATAAATGTATGAAAAAAAAGTCATAGTATAGTATGTCGATAAATGTATGAAAAAAAAGTCATAGAATAGTATGTCGATAAATTTATGAAAAAAAAGTCAGAATAGTATGTCGATAAATTTATGAAAAAAAATCATAGTATAGTATGTCGATAAATTTCATAATAAAAGTCATAGTATAGTATGTCGATAAATTTCATAATAAAAGTCATAGTATAGCATGTCGATAAATTTCATAATAAAAGTAATAGTATAGCATGTCGATAAATTTCATAATAAAAGTAATAGTATAGTATGTCGATAAATTTCATAATAAAAGTCATAGAATAGTATGTCGATAAATGTATGAAAAAAAAGTCAGAATAGTATGTCGATAAATTTATGAAAAAAATCATAGAATAGTATGTTGATAAATTATATGAAAAAAGTCATAGTATATGTCGTAAAATTTTTTTAAAAAAATCATAGAATAGTATGTCGATAAATTTATGAAAAAAATCATAGAATAGTATGTCGAAAAAATGTATGAAAAAAAGTCAGAATAGTATGTCGATAAATTTATGAAAAAAATCATAGAATAGTATGTCGATAAATTTCATAATAAAAGTCATAGTATAGTATGTCGAAAAATGTATGAAAAAAAAGTCATAAAATAGTATGTCGATAAATTTATGAAAAAAAGTCATAGAATAGTATGTCGATAAATTTCATAAAAAAATAGTATAGTATGTCGATAAATTTCATAATAAAAGTCATAGTATAGTATGTCGATGAATTATATGAAAAAAATCATAGAATAGTATGTCGATAAATTTATGAAAAAAAAGTCATAGTATAGTATGTCGAAAAAATGTATCAAAAAAAAGTCATAGTATAGTATGTCGATAAATTTATGAAAAAAAGTCATAGAATAGTATGTCGATAAATTTCATAATAAAAGCCATAGTATAGCATGTCGATAAATTTCATAAAAAAGTCATAAAATAGTATGTCGATAAATTTATGAAAAAAATCATAGTATAGTATGTCGATAAATTTCATAATAAAAGTAATAGTATAGCATGTCGATAAATTTCATAATAAAAGTAATAGTATAGCATGTCGATAAATTTCATAATAAAAGTCATAGAATAGTATGTTGAAAAATTTATGAAAAAAAAGTCAGAATAGTATGTCGAAAAATTTCATAATAAAAGTCATAGTATAGTATGTCGATAAATTTCATAAAAAAAGTCAGAATAGTATGTCGATAAATTTATGAAAAAAAAGTCATAGTATAGTATGTCGATAAATTTCATAATAAAAGTCATAGTATAGCATGTCGAAAAATGTCATAATAAAAGTCATAGAATAGTATGTCGATAAATTTCATAATAGAAGTCATAGTATAGCATGTCGATAAATTTCATAATAAAAGTCATAGAATAGTATGTCGATAAATTTCATAATAAAAGTCATAGTATAGTATGTCGATAAATTTCATAATAAAAGTCATAGTATAGTATGTCGATAAATGTATGAAAAAAAAGTCATAGATTAGTATGTCGAAAAATTTATGAAAAAAAAGTCATAGAATAGTATGTCGATAAATTTATGAAAAAAAAGTCATAGAATAGTATGTCGAAAAATTTCATAATAAAAGTCATAGTATAGTATGTCGATAAATTTCATAATAAAAGTCATAGAATAGTATGTCGAAAGATTTCATAAGTCATAGAATAGTATGTCGAAAAATTTCATAATAAAAGTCATAGTATAGTATGTCGATAAATTTCATAATAAAAGGCATAGAATAGTATGTCGATAAATTTATGAAAAAAAAGTCATATATTAGTATGTCGATAAATTTCATAAAAAAGTCATAGTATAGCATGTCGATAAATTTCATAATAAAAGTCATAGTATAGCATGTCGAAAAATCTATGAAAAAAAGTCATAGAATAGTATGTCGATAAATTTCATAAAAAAAGTCAGAATAGTATGTCGATAAATTTATGAAAAAAAAGTCATAGTATAGCATGTCGATAAATTTCATAATAAAAGTCATAGTATAGCATGTCGAAAAATCTATGAAAAAAAGTCATAGTATAGTATGTCGATAAATTTCATAAAAAAGGCATAGAATAGTATGTCGATAAATTTATGAAAAAAAAGTCATATATTAGTATGTCGATAAATTTCATAAAAAAGTCATAGTATAGCATGTCGATAAATTTCATAATAAAAGTCATAGTATAGCATGTCGAAAAATCTATGAAAAAAAGTCATAGAATAGTATGTCGATAAATGTATGAAAAAAAAGTCAGAATAGTATGTCGATAAATTTATGAAAAAAATCATAGAATAGTATGTTGATAAATTATATGAAAAAAGTCATAGTATATGTCGTAAAAAATTTAAAAAAAAATCATAGAATAGTATGTCGATAAATTTATGAAAAAAATCATAGAATAGTATGTCGATAAATTTCATAATAAAAGTCATAGTATAGTATGTCGAAAAATGTATGAAAAAAAAGTCATAAAATAGTATGTCGATAAATTTATGAAAAAAAGTCATAGAATAGTATGTCGATAAATTTCATAAAAAAATAGTATAGTATGTCGATAAATTTCATAATAAAAGTCATAGTATAGTATGTCGATGAATTATATGAAAAAAATCATAGAATAGTATGTCGATAAATTTATGAAAAAAAGTCATAGAATAGTATGTCGATAAATTTCATAATAAAAGCCATAGTATAGCATGTCGATAAATTTCATAAAAAAGTCATAAAATAGTATGTCGATAAATTTATGAAAAAAGTCATAGTATAGTATGTCGATAAATTTGATAATAAAAGTCATAGAATAGTATGTCGATAAATTTCATAATAAAAGTCATAGTATAGTATGTCGAAAAATTTATGAAAAAAAAGTCATAGAATAGTATGTCGAAAAATTTCATAATAAAAGTCATAGTATAGTATGTCGATAAATTTCATAATAAAAGTCATAAAATAGTATGTCGAAAAATTTCATAATAAAAGTCAGAGTATAGTATGTCGAAAAAATGTATGAAAAAAAGTCATAGAATAGTATGTCGATAAATTTATGAAAAAAAGTCATAGTATAGTATGTCGAAAAAATGTATGAAAAAAAAGTCATAGTATAGTATGTCGATAAATGTATGAAAAAAAAGTCATAGAATAGTATGTCGATAAATTTATGAAAAAAAAGTCAGAATAGTATGTCGATAAATGTATGAAAAAAAAGTCATAGTATAGTATGTCGATAAATGTATGAAAAAAAAGTCATAGAATAGTATGTCGATAAATTTATGAAAAAAAAGTCAGAATAGTATGTCGATAAATTTATGAAAAAAAATCATAGTATAGTATGTCGATAAATTTCATAATAAAAGTCATAGTATAGTATGTCGATAAATTTCATAATAAAAGTCATAGTATAGCATGTCGATAAATTTCATAATAAAAGTAATAGTATAGCATGTCGATAAATTTCATAATAAAAGTAATAGTATAGTATGTCGATAAATTTCATAATAAAAGTCATAGAATAGTATGTCGATAAATGTATGAAAAAAAAGTCAGAATAGTATGTCGATAAATTTATGAAAAAAATCATAGAATAGTATGTTGATAAATTATATGAAAAAAGTCATAGTATATGTCGTAAAATTTTTTTAAAAAAATCATAGAATAGTATGTCGATAAATTTATGAAAAAAATCATAGAATAGTATGTCGAAAAAATGTATGAAAAAAAGTCAGAATAGTATGTCGATAAATTTATGAAAAAAATCATAGAATAGTATGTCGATAAATTTCATAATAAAAGTCATAGTATAGTATGTCGAAAAATGTATGAAAAAAAAGTCATAAAATAGTATGTCGATAAATTTATGAAAAAAAGTCATAGAATAGTATGTCGATAAATTTCATAAAAAAATAGTATAGTATGTCGATAAATTTCATAATAAAAGTCATAGTATAGTATGTCGATGAATTATATGAAAAAAATCATAGAATAGTATGTCGATAAATTTATGAAAAAAAAGTCATAGTATAGTATGTCGAAAAAATGTATCAAAAAAAAGTCATAGTATAGTATGTCGATAAATTTATGAAAAAAAGTCATAGAATAGTATGTCGATAAATTTCATAATAAAAGCCATAGTATAGCATGTCGATAAATTTCATAAAAAAGTCATAAAATAGTATGTCGATAAATTTATGAAAAAAATCATAGTATAGTATGTCGATAAATTTCATAATAAAAGTAATAGTATAGCATGTCGATAAATTTCATAATAAAAGTAATAGTATAGCATGTCGATAAATTTCATAATAAAAGTCATAGAATAGTATGTTGAAAAATTTATGAAAAAAAAGTCAGAATAGTATGTCGAAAAATTTCATAATAAAAGTCATAGTATAGTATGTCGATAAATTTCATAAAAAAAGTCAGAATAGTATGTCGATAAATTTATGAAAAAAAAGTCATAGTATAGTATGTCGATAAATTTCATAATAAAAGTCATAGTATAGCATGTCGAAAAATGTCATAATAAAAGTCATAGAATAGTATGTCGATAAATTTCATAATAGAAGTCATAGTATAGCATGTCGATAAATTTCATAATAAAAGTCATAGAATAGTATGTCGATAAATTTCATAATAAAAGTCATAGTATAGTATGTCGATAAATTTCATAATAAAAGTCATAGTATAGTATGTCGATAAATGTATGAAAAAAAAGTCATAGATTAGTATGTCGAAAAATTTATGAAAAAAAAGTCATAGAATAGTATGTCGATAAATTTATGAAAAAAAAGTCATAGAATAGTATGTCGAAAAATTTCATAATAAAAGTCATAGTATAGTATGTCGATAAATTTCATAATAAAAGTCATAGAATAGTATGTCGAAAGATTTCATAATAAGTCATAGAATAGTATGTCGAAAAATTTCATAATAAAAGTCATAGTATAGTATGTCGATAAATTTCATAATAAAAGTCATAGTATAGTATGTCGATAAATTTCATAAAAAAGGCATAGAATAGTATGTCGATAAATTTATGAAAAAAAAGTCATATATTAGTATGTCGATAAATTTCATAAAAAAGTCATAGTATAGCATGTCGATAAATTTCATAATAAAAGTCATAGTATAGCATGTCGAAAAATCTATGAAAAAAAGTCATAGAATAGTATGTCGATAAATTTCATAAAAAAAGTCAGAATAGTATGTCGATAAATTTATGAAAAAAAAGTCATAGTATAGTATGTCGATAAATTTCATAATAAAAGTCATAGTATAGCATGTCGATAAATTTCATAATAAAAGTCATAGAATAGTATGTCGAAAAATGTCATAATAAAAGTCATAGAATAGTATGTCGAAAAATTTCATAATAAAAGTCATAGTATAGTATGTCGATAAATTTCATAATAAAAGTCATAGAATAGTATGTCGAAAGATTTCATAATAAGTCATAGAATAGTATGTCGAAAAATTTCATAATAAAAGTCATAGTATAGTATGTCGATAAATTTCATAATAAAAGTCATAGTATAGTATGTCGATAAATTTCATAAAAAAGGCATAGAATAGTATGTCGATAAATTTATGAAAAAAAAGTCATATATTAGTATGTCGATAAATTTCATAAAAAAGTCATAGTATAGCATGTCGATAAATTTCATAATAAAAGTCATAGTATAGCATGTCGATAAATTTCATAATAAAAGTCATAGTATAGCATGTCGAAAAATGTATGAAAAAAAATCATAGAATAGTATGTCGAAAAATTTCATAATAAAAGTCATAGAATAGTATGTCGATAAATTTATGAAAAAAAAGTCATAGTATAGTATGTCGATAAATTTCATAATAATAGTCATAGAATAGTATGTCGAAAAAATGTATGAAAAAAAAGTCAGAATAGTATGAGGAGAAGGTGTAGAAGGAGAGGAGATGTAGAAGAGGAGATGTAGAAGGAGAGGAGGAGGTGTAGAAGAGGAGATGTAGAAGGAGAGGAGGAGGTGTAGAAGAGGAGATGTAGAAGGAGAGGAGGTGTAGAAGAAGAGATGTAGAAGAGGAGATGTAGGAGAGGAGGAGGTGTAGAAGAAGAGATGTAGAAGGAGAGGAGATGTAGGAGTGGAGGAGGTGTAGAAGGAGAGGTGTAGAAGGAGAGGAGGAGGTGTAGAAGGAGAGGTGTAGAAGGAGAGGAGGAGGTGTAGAAGGAGAGGTGTAGAAGGAGTGGAGGAGGTGTAGAAGAACCAGAGAACTGATCGTTAAAGTTTCTTTAGTTTTTATTTCCAGTTTGGAGAAATTGATAATCGATCATCTCAGATCAATACTTCTGATTAAAGGGTCAGAACAGAGTTGATCTCTTAAAGGGGCGGTCCATCTCTGACGTAGCTTAGCACAGTAAGCTAATCAATAAAGTTATCAGTAAAGTGAACGCTAGCTGTAGCTATGAGCAGTCTGCCGTTCTGAGAGCTTAAATCAGTGGTTTTATGAATGGAGTCTGGTGTTCAGTCCTCCGTCACTACGAGCTGCCTGACGGAGGACTGAGCTGTTACATCTCCACCAGACTCCATTCACAAAACCACTGATTTAACCTCTCAGAACACGGAGAGCTGCTGTTCTACCGCTGCATCAGAACACGGAGAGCTGCTGTTCTACCGCTGCATCAGAACACGGAGAGCTGCTGTTCTACCGCTGCCACTCTAAGTGACTAAGTCAGGACACAGACGGATAGAAAAACCTGAAATAATAATAATAATAATAATGGACCCGCCCAAACTCATCAAATCAAATCAAATCAATTTATTTTTGTATAGCGTCAAATCACAACAGAAGTTATCTCAAGACGCGGGTTCAAAATGAACGACCCGCTCGCAGAACCTTGTGAGGTCTGTCAGGAGGTTCTACCCACATTCTGTCTGACTGAACATCTCAACATGGTCCGGTTCCATGGTCCGGTCCGGTTCCATAGTCCGTTCCGGTCCGTTCCGGTTCCATGGTCCGGTCCGGTTCCATAGTCCGTTCCGGTCCGTTCCGGTTCCATGGTCCGGTTCGGTCCCGTGGTCCAGTTCTGTTCACTGTCCCCAGAACTCCAGACCGGCTGTAATCCACAAACTTAAAGGTCCCAACGTGAACTGAAGGCGGTCTGAGCGCGCTCAGTCCAGAGGGTTCTGCCGTCAGTCCAGAGGGTTCTGCCGTCAGTCCAGAGGGTTCTGCCGTCAGGTCGTGACGAGCTGCTGAACGGCGTCCGTCTCATCGCTCGCCACGACCTCACAGCCTCCGGCGTCGACAGCCACCACCGTCTCTTCCTGTTTGTACGTCAGAGCCGGCATCATGTCGTCGTCAAACAGGATGGGCGGGGCTTCCTCCGCCGCCGCTTTCCCCACGCCGTGCATGCGCCTCTTGTGCTGCTGCAGGTTCCCGCGGCGGTTGAAGCGCGCGGCGCAGAGGTCGCAGGCGAACGGCCGCTCCCCGGAGTGGATGATGACGTGTCTGGCGAGCTGCGAGCGGCACTTCTTGTCTTTGCCGCAGATGTGGCAGACGAAGGTCTGTGGCGGGCACGCTCCGTTGGCGTGGACGACCTCGCGGTGCCTCTTCAGGTGGCTAAGACGTCTGAAGCTGCGGCTGCAGAAGTTGCAGCCGTACGGCCGGTTCTCGCTGTGGATCAGAGAGTGACTCGCCAGCAGAGACCTGAATTTGAAAACCTTGCTGCAGATTGGGCACGGGAATGCCTTCTCCATCGCCGCGCTCCTCCTGCGCCCGATGCCGTGCGGCGCCTCGTTCACTCTGACCTTCAGGTGAACGCGTACGTGGTGCTGCTTCAGGCAGGCAACGCGCTGGAAGCTGCGCAGACAGACGCCGCAGCGGTGAGGCTTGTCGGCCGAGTGGAGGCGGGAGTGAGCGGCGAGGAGCGCCTCAGATTTTAGCCGCTTCCCGCAGACGCCGCAGGTGAACGGCGCGTCTGGCGACGGGTCCTTCTCGCCGTTGGCTCGGTTGGCGTGGACCAGGATCTTGTGGCGTTTGAGCTGGTACTGGCGGCCGAACTTGCGTCCGCAGATGTCGCAGAGGTGCGGCCGCTCTCCGGTGTGCGTCTGGAAGTGGACCGCCAGCTGCGAGCGGCATTTAAACTCTTTGCCGCAGAAGTCGCAGAGCAGCGAGCTCTGCTGGTGAGGCTCGGCGGCGCCGTCGACGTGGGCGATCTTCTTGTGGTGCTCCAGGTCGTTGGTCCTCATGTAGGCTTTGTGGCAGAGGTCGCAGCGGTGAGGTTTGACCCCCGAGTGGATGACCTCGTGCGTCTTCAGCCTGGACCGGCAGCTGAACGTCTTCCCGCAGACGGCGCACAGCCACGCCGTCACCTCGCGCTGTTTCTCCAGCTTGGCCACGCCGTTGGGGTGCAGCCGGGTCAGGTGGTGCTGCAGGTTGTCGCGGCGGTTGAAGCGCAGCTCGCAGAGGTGGCAGGCGAACGGCCTCTTACCCGTGTGGATGAAGGAGTGGCGAGCCAGACTCGACTTGTTCTTCATCACTTTACCACAAACGTCACACACGGTGCTGTCGGGCTCCAGCTTCACCGCGCACAGAGGTGCATGCTGGGACGCCGAGTCCAGCCGGACGTCCTCGAGAGCCGCGGCAGAAGGGTCCACATCTGGGGGGACACCAAGATCAGAGAGGAAAGAGTTAATAATGAAACTGATGTCTAAAAAAATAATACTAATAAATCCAGTCCAATTTTTAATTAAATAAATAAATCTCAAATATAGAAAATAAAATTGAAATAATACAAGAAATTCAATTACTATAGAAAAATAATATTTTATATATATATATATATATAAAAATAAACACAAGATACTTTCTAAATCGATAAATATTTGATAAAATAAAAATAAAAAAATGAAACAAAAAAAATAAATAATTTTGTTTCCACTTCATAAATCAAGTTTTCAAATGAAATCTGATAAAACTGATAAAATAAATAAATAAATAAAAAACTGTATTAATAACATAATACAACTAAATCCTAGAAGTATATATAGAAAATATAAAAAATAATAATAATAATAATACAAGAAACTATAGAAAAATAATATTTAAAAAACTATATATATATAAAAAATAAACACAAACATAAAAGATAATTATAAAAATGCATATGCATAAAAGGATAAATTTGATAACACAAAAACATTAAAAAATAAACTAAAAATAAATTTAAAAAACTGTATTAATAAAAATAATACAAATACATCTCAAAAGAATATACAGAAATATGAAAATGTAATTAAAATAAAACAAGAAATTCAATTAAAAAAAATAATAAATATATATATATATATATATAAATAAAATAAACACAAACATAAAAGATAATTTTAAAAAATGAATTTAAATAGATATATATTTGATAAAACAAAACCATTTAAAAAATGAACAACAAATAAAACTATTACTCTTAATACTACAATACAACACTACAAATACAAAAATATATATATCAAAAAATGTATCCCAACTAAAGTAGTAAAATAGTATTTCATATTTAATAAGATCCTGTTGTTGATAGTGAGGTGGAGTCAGAACTTAATGGACTGAAGTTTTGTTTCCTCACTCACCTCCTTCAGGTGGAGTCCAGGTGGGATCACCTGAGTCTTCCTCCACCACCTCCTCTTCCTCGTCCTCCTCCTCCTCCTCCTCCTCCTCCTCCTCGTCTTCCTCCTCGTCTTCCTCCTCCTCCTCCTGTTGGAGGTCAGTAACAGGTGACACGCGGCGGTGGCGACGCTGAGACGGACTTGTTTTGGCGGTGTTGGACCTCTGAGGTGGCGGCCTCCTCTGGGACCGGGACCTGGACCTGGACCTGGACTGGGTGGGTTTGATGGGTCTGGGTCTGCTTCTGGTCCGGGTGCTGGGGGTAGTGGTGCAGTGCTGCAGCAGAGCGCCACCGTCTGGTCCGTCGGATCTCACTGCGAAACACTGCAGCAGCATCTCAGAGGAGCCTGCAGACAGAGAGGTCAGAGGTCATGACCTTCAGGCATGACCCTGGTCTCAGCAGCAGTCTGAAAGATGCTGTTAACAAATGATCTGATAACTGATGTGTATGAAATCATGTCTATCATCTGGTAACCATGGTAACGTGTCTAATAATACTCCTGTTGTCCAGCGTCCTGCAGCCACTCTGTTTATAAAGAATAACACATTCTGTTGTCTCTCTTTATATCTACCATCCTGATGTTCTGTTTATAAAGAATAACACATTCTGTTGTCTCTCTTTATATCTACCATCCTGATGTTCTGTTTATAAAGAATAACACATTCTGTTGTCTCTCTTTATATCTACCATCCTGATGTTCTGTTTATAAAGAATAACACATTCTGTTGTCTCTCTTTATATCTACCATCCTGATGTTCTGTTTATAAAGAATAACACATTCTGTTGTCTCTCTTTATATCTACCATCCTGATGTTCTGTTTATAAAGAATAACACATTCTGTTGTCTCTCTTTATATCTACCATCCTGATGTTCTGGGACTTTACTGTGGAGTCCTTTCACTATCACGGTATTGATGGGTGTATGAAAGGGTTAACTCGCGTTGATCGACTTGCCTTTGGACCCGGGTCGAGGGGTGGGTCAGACCAGGGTCGATTTCGATGGGAATTGCACGGACCAGGGTCGCTAACAAACGGGGCGGGTCAAAACCTATTCGGCTGCGAATGAGGGCGCACAGTCCATGACGTAACCGTCTCAGGTCGCCGTAGCAGTCCGTGACGTAATAACGGCAGATGACGGGACGGTGAGGGACAACGTAGTGTAACGTCAAACGAACATAACAAGGCTGCTTAATGAGAGAGACATCTCCATTAAGGGGATTCTCAGGTGTCTCTCAGTACAGGTCAGAGTGACCAGGTGAGTCTCACCTGAGTGTCTCCAGCTGAGCTGCTGAGTCAGCAGGTCCACCTGGACAGCAGCGTCTCTCCTCTCTGCTGAGTCGCTCTGACAGCCCACCTCCTTCCTCTCCTCCTCCTCTGGACTCTCCCACTGACAGCCCACCTCCTTCCTCCTCTCCTCCTCCTCCTCTCCTTCGTCTCTCAGCAGGAAGACACAGAGCTGTTCTCCTCCTCCAGGAGGCTCCAGGAGTCCAGAGGACATCTCTGAAACAGAGGACACGTCATGTTCATCACTTGTTCAAACATCAACTCTAATGAATTCTGTGTTGCAGCAGTTACAGCTGAAGCATCCCTCTGGTGGCGGTGACACGCTGTCACTGATGCTACTGATGTTACTGATGTTACTGATGTTACTGATGTTACTGATGTCACTGATGCTACTGATGTTACTGATGCTACTGATGTTACTGATGTTACTGATGTTACTGATGCTACTGATGTCACTGATGCTACTGATGTCACTGATGTTACTGATGTTACTGATGTCACTGATGTTACTGATGTCACTGATGCTACTGATGTTACTGATGTTACTGATGTTACTGATGCCACTGATGCTACTGATGTTACTGATGTTACTGATGTCACTGATGTTACTGATGTCACTGATGCTACTGATGTTACTGATGTTACTGATGTTACTGATGCCACTGATGCTACTGATGTTACTGATGTTACTGATGTTACTGATGTCACTGATGCTACTGATGTCACTGATGCTACTGATGTCACTGATGCTACTGATGCTACTGATGTCACTGATGCTACTGATGTTACTGATGTTACTGATGTTACTGATGCCACTGATGCCACTGATGTTACTGATGTTACTGATGTCACTGATGCCACTGATGTCACTGATGCTACTGATGTCACTGATGCTACTGATGTCACTGATGCTACTGATGTTACTGATGTCACTGATGTTACTGATGTTACTGATGTCACTGATGTTACTGATGCCACTGATGTTACTGATGTTACTGATGTTACTGATGTTACTGATGCTACTGATGTCACTGATGCTACTGATGTTACTGATGTTACTGATGTTACTGATGTCACTGATGCTACTGATGTCACTGATGCTACTGATGTTACTGATGTTACTGATGTCACTGATGTTACTGATGCCACTGATGTCACTGATGTTACTGATGCCACTGATGTTACTGATGTTACTGATGTTACTGATGTTACTGATGTTACTGATGCTACTGATGTCACTGATGCTACTGATGTCACTGATGCTACTGATGTTACTGATGTTACTGATGTTACTGATGTCACTGATGCTACTGATGTCACTGATGCTACTGATGTCACTGATGCTACTGATGCTACTGATGTCACTGATGCTACTGATGTCACTGATGCTACTGATGTTACTGATGTTACTGATGTTACTGATGCTACTGATGTTACTGATGTTACTGATGTTACTGATGTTACTGATGCTACTGATGCTACTGATGTTACTGATGTTACTGATGCTACTGATGCTACTGATGCTACTGATGTTACTGATGTTACTGATGTCACTGATGCTACTGATGCTACTGATGTTACTGATGCTACTGATGTTACTGATGTTACTGATGTCACTGATGCTACTGATGCTACTGATGCTACTGATGTTACTGATGCTACTGATGCTACTGATGTTACTGATGTTACTGATGTCACTGATGCTACTGATGTTACTGATGCTACTGATGCTACTGATGTTACTGATGTTACTGATGCTACTGATGCTACTGATGTTACTGATGTTACTGATGTTACTGATGTTACTGATGCTACTGATGTTACTGATGCTACTGATGTTACTGATGTTACTGATGTTACTGATGCTACTGATGTTACTGATGTTACTGATGCTACTGATGCTACTGATGTTACTGATGTTACTGATGCTACTGATGCTACTGATGCTACTGATGTTACTGATGTTACTGATGTTACTGATGCTACTGATGCTACTGATGTTACTGATGTTACTGATGCTACTGATGTTACTGATGTTACTGATGCTACTGATGCTACTGATGTTACTGATGCTACTGATGCTACTGATGTTACTGATGTTACTGATGTTACTGATGCTACTGATGTCACTGATGCTACTGATGTCACTGATGCTACTGATGTCACTGATGTCACTGATGCTACTGATGTCACTGATGTCACTGATGCTACTGATGTTACTGATGTCACTGATGTCACTGATGCTACTGATGTCACTGATGCTACTGATGTTACTGATGTTACTGATGTCACTGATGCTACTGATGCTACTGATGTTACTGATGCTACTGATGTTACTGATGTTACTGATGCTACTGATGCTACTGATGCTACTGATGTCACTGATGTCACTGATGCTACTGATGTCACTGATGCTACTGATGTTACTGATGTCACTGATGTCACTGATGCTACTGATGTCACTGATGTCACTGATGCTACTGATGCCACTGATGCCACTGATGCTACTGATGCTACTGATGTCACTGATGCTACTGATGTCACTGATGCTACTGATGTCACTGATGCCACTGATGCCACTGATGTCACTGATGCTACTGATGTCACTGATGCCACTGATGCCACTGATGCCACTGATGCTACTGATGCCACTGATGCTACTGATGCCACTGATGCCACTGATGCTACTGATGTCACTGATGCTACTGATGCCACTGATGCCACTGATGTCACTGATGCTACTGATGCTACTGATGTCACTGATGCCACTGATGTCACTGATGCTACTGATGCTACTGATGCCACTGATGCCACTGATGTCACTGATGCTACTGATGCTACTGATGCCACTGATGCTACTGATGCTACTGATGTCACTGATGCCACTGATGCCACTGATGTCACTGATGCCACTGATGTCACTGATGCTACTGATGCCACTGATGTCACTGATGCCACTGATGTCACTGATGCCACTGATGCTACTGATGTCACTGATGCTACTGATGTCACTGATGCCACTGATGCTACTGATGTCACTGATGTCACTGATGCTACTGATGTCACTGATGCTACTGATGCCACTGATGCCACTGATGTCACTGATGCTACTGATGTCACTGATGCCACTGATGTCACTGATGCTACTGATGTCACTGATGCTACTGATGTCACTGATGCCACTGATGCTACTGATGTCACTGATGTCACTGATGCTACTGATGTCACTGATGCTACTGATGCCACTGATGCCACTGATGTCACTGATGCTACTGATGTCACTGATGCCACTGATGTCACTGATGCTACTGATGCCACTGATGCCACTGATGTCACTGATGCCACTGATGCTACTGATGTCACTGATGTTACTGATGCCACTGATGCCACTGATGTCACTGATGCCACTGATGCTACTGATGTCACTGATGCTACTGATGTCACTGATGCTACTGATGTCACTGATGCCACTGATGCTACTGATGTCACTGATGTCACTGATGCTACTGATGCCACTGATGTCACTGATGCCACTGATGCCACTGATGCTACTGATGTCACTGATGTCACTGATGCTACTGATGCCACTGATGCCACTGATGTCACTGATGCCACTGATGCTACTGATGTCACTGATGCTACTGATGTCACTGATGCTACTGATGCTACTGATGCCACTGATGCCACTGATGCTACTGATGCCACTGATGCTACTGATGTCACTGATGCTACTGATGTCACTGATGCCACTGATGTCACTGATGCTACTGATGTTACTGATGCCACTGATGTCACTGATGCTACTGATGCCACTGATGTCACTGATGTCACTGATGTCACTGATGCTACTGATGCCACTGATGTCACTGATGCTACTGATGCTACTGATGTCACTGATGCCACTGATGTCACTGATGTCACTGATGCTACTGATGCCACTGATGTCACTGATGTCACTGATGCTACTGATGCCACTGATGTCACTGATGCTACTGATGTCACTGATGTCACTGATGCTACTGATGCTACCGATGTCACTGATGTCACTGATGCTACTGATGCTACCGATGTCACTGATGTCACTGATGCTACTGATGTCACTGATGCTACTGATGCCACTGATGTCACTGATGCTACTGATGTCACTGATGCTACTGATGTCACTGATGTCACTGATGCTAGCAGGGTTAGCTTTAGCTACATGCTAACTTTAGGTCGACATGCACCGAAAAATAAACAAACTGAGTCGGGACATTAAAACGACTCAATAACTTCAGTCTCATGCAGTAGAGGACCACCAACACCACCTCACACATCAACGGCCTCCACCTGGTGGAACTACAGTCTGTTTAGTTTGGAAGGAAGACAACGGTCTCCATGGTAACGGTACACAGAAAGATGTCCTGCCATGTTGATTTGAATGGGGATGTCCGTTCTACTCCTATTCCACTTCTATGACAGCACTACTGTAGAACAGTGAAGTCATGGAGTTATTGTTTCAGAATAGGTGCTGTAGTTCAACCAGGAAGAGACCATTGATGTGAAGACATTACGGTATCACTGCACTTCATAACACGGACGTTTCACCAAAATGATATCAAATCAACATGCCTTATAATAAGCCTTATAATAAGTCTTATAATAAGTCTTATAATAAGCCTTATAATAAGCCTTATAATAAGCCTTATAATAAGCCTTATAATAAGCCTTATAATAAGTCTTATAATAAGCCTTATAATAAGTCTTATAATAAGCCTTATAATAAGCCTTATAATAAGTTATACGTAGTTTAACCTGGAAGAGACCATTGGTGTGTGAAGATATTTCTGGTGGTACTATACTTTAGAATAGTGAAGTTATTGAATATTTTCTCCGATAGAAATTCAACAAAATTATGCAAAAGTACATTTTTCCTAGATAAATATTGTAGCATAACAACAGGAGACCTGTGGTGGGTGAACTGACGTTGACGGTACTATACTGCATGAGACGCAAGTTTTGTTTTTTTAATACTTCAATACAATATATAATACATTTGCATGTTCAGATTTCTGCAAAATGATTTGATGATTATTAAATGATATAAAAATAAATGATAAATTATACAACAAAATGCAAGGAAAGGAAAAGATGATTAAAAAACTAAATAAAAAACAAACAAATAAAAATCAGTTCTGTTAAACAAGTGGAATAAATTAAAATGTCTAAACAATGTAGAGGTTTTGAGTTTTAAAGGTCCCAGATTGTAAAGAGTGAGATTTTCATGTCTTTTATGTAAAGCAGGTTTAAGTGACTTATAAATACTGTGGAACTATCAAACCGCTCACTGTGATTAACATGAGCTGGTTGCAGGTACAAAGAGCCCTCCATGGTGTTTGAACAACGTTTCTCTGATCAGTTATTGATCAGTTATTGATCTGGGAGATTTGAATGTGTCAATAACTGTAGTGACCTCTAGAGCTGTCAGACAGATGTGGTGGAGTAAAGAGATCAATAGTTCCCTCTGAGATGTAGTAGAGTACTCTGAGGACACTCTGAGGACACACTGAGGACACTGAGGACACTCTGAGGACACACTGAGGACACACTGAGGACACTGAGGACACACTGAGGACACTGAGGACACACTGAGGACACACTGAGGACACTCTGAGGACACACTGAGAACACACTGAGGACACTCTGAGGACACACTGAGGACACTGAGGACACACTGAGGACACACTGAGGACACTCTGAGGACACACTGAGGACACTGAGGACACTGAGGACACACTGAGGACACTCTGAGGACACACTGAGGACACACTGAGGACACACTGAGGACACTGAGGACACACTGAGGACACTCTGAGGACACACTGAGGACACTGAGGACACTGAGGACACACTGAGGACACTCTGAGGACACACTGAGGACACTCTGAGGACACACTGAGGACACTGAGGACACACTGAGGACACTGAGGACACTGAGGACACACTGAGGACACTGAGGACACACTGAGGACACTCTGAGGACACTGAGGACACACTGAGGACACACTGAGGACACTGAGGACACACTAAGGACACACTGAGGACACTGAGGACACTCTGAGGACACACTGAGGACACTGAGGACACACTGAGGACACTGAGGACACTCTGAGGACACACTGAGGACACACTGAGGACACACTGAGGACACTGAGGACACACTGAGGACACACTGAGGACACTGAGGACACACTGAGGACACTGAGGACACACTGAGGACACTGAGGACACACTGAGGACACACTGAGGACACTGAGGACACACTGAGGACACTGAGGACACTCTGAGGACACACTGAGGACACTCTGAGGACACACTGAGGACACTGAGGACACACTGAGGACACTGAGGACACTCTGAGGACACACTGAGGACACACTGAGGACACTGAGGACACACTGAGGACACTCTGAGGACACTCTGAGGACACTCTGAGGACACTCTGAGGACACACTGAGGACACTGAGGACACTCTGAGGACACACTGAGGACACTGAGGACACTCTGAGGACACACTGAGGACACACTGAGGACACTGAGGACACACTGAGGACACACTGAGGACACACTGAGGACACACTGAGGACACTGAGGACACACTGAGGACACACTGAGGACACTCTGAGGACACACTGAGGACACTGAGGACACTGAGGACACACTGAGGACACACTGAGGACACTCTGAGGACACACTGAGGACACTCTGAGGACACTGAGGACACACTGAGGACACTGAGGACACTCTGAGGACACACTGAGGACACACTGAGGACACTGAGGACACACTGAGGACACACTGAGGACACTCTGAGGACACACTGAGGACACTCTGAGGACACTCTGAGGACACACTGAGGACACTCTGAGGACACACTGAGGACACTGAGGACACACTGAGGACACACTGAGGACACTCTGAGGACACACTGAGGACACTCTGAGGACACTCTGAGGATCTGAGGACACTCTGAGGACACTGAGGACACACTGAGGACACACTGAGGACACTGAGGACACACTGAGGACACACTGAGGACACTGAGGACACACTGAGGACACTGAGGACACACTGAGGACACTGAGGACACACTGAGGACACACTGAGGACACTGAGGACACACTGAGGACACTGAGGACACTCTGAGGACACACTGAGGACACTCTGAGGACACACTGAGGACACTGAGGACACACTGAGGACACTGAGGACACTCTGAGGACACACTGAGGACACACTGAGGACACTGAGGACACACTGAGGACACTCTGAGGACACTCTGAGGACACTCTGAGGACACTCTGAGGACACACTGAGGACACTGAGGACACTCTGAGGACACACTGAGGACACTGAGGACACTCTGAGGACACACTGAGGACACACTGAGGACACTGAGGACACACTGAGGACACACTGAGGACACACTGAGGACACTGAGGACACACTGAGGACACACTGAGGACACTCTGAGGACACACTGAGGACACTGAGGACACTGAGGACACACTGAGGACACACTGAGGACACTCTGAGGACACACTGAGGACACTCTGAGGACACTGAGGACACACTGAGGACACTGAGGACACTCTGAGGACACACTGAGGACACACTGAGGACACTGAGGACACACTGAGGACACACTGAGGACACTCTGAGGACACACTGAGGACACTCTGAGGACACTCTGAGGACACACTGAGGACACTCTGAGGACACACTGAGGACACTGAGGACACACTGAGGACACACTGAGGACACTCTGAGGACACACTGAGGACACTCTGAGGACACTCTGAGGATCTGAGGACACTCTGAGGACACACTGAGGACACTGAGGACACTCTGAGGACACACTGAGGACACTCTGAGGACACACTGAGGACACACTGAGGACACTGAGGACACTCTGAGGACACTCTGAGGACACACTGAGGACACACTGAGGACACTGAGGACACTCTGAGGACACACTGAGGACACTGAGGACACACTGAGGACACACTGAGGACACACTGAGGACACTCTGAGGACACACTGAGGACACTGAGGACACACTGAGGACACACTGAGGACACTGAGGACACTGAGGACACACTGAGGACACTGAGGACACACTGAGGACACTGAGGACACTGAGGACACTGAGGACACACTGAGGACACTGAGGACACTGAGGACACACTGAGGACACTGAGGACACACTGAGGACACTGAGGACACACTGAGGACACTGAGGACACTGAGGACACTGAGGACACACTGAGGACACTGAGGACACACTGAGGACACTGAGGACACTGAGGACACACTGAGGACACTGAGGACACTGAGGACACTGAGGACACTGAGGACACACTGAGGACACTGAGGACACTGAGGACACTGAGGACACACTGAGGACACTGAGGACACTGAGGACACTGAGGACACACTGAGGACACTGAGGACCAGTCTGAGTCTGTCTACTGACTGATACACTCAACCTCTAGCAGCAGCTAACATGTTAGCAGCTAATGTTAGCATGCTAACACGTTAGCAGCTGCTGTTAGCTGCTAACGTGTTAGCAGCTAACAGCAGCAGCTAGCAGCAGCAGCTAGCAGCAGATGCTAACCCCTCCAGGTGTGATAACGGTAATACAGGTGTGTCGTGTCTACCTTTAGCTGGGGGTTAGGTGCGTCAGGCGGAGCTGGAGGAGGACGGTAATAAGTGTAACACCAGCAGCAGCTAGCTGAGCAGCCAGGCCGCACCGGAAACACTTCTTCTTCTTCTGTTTCCTCTCAGCTTCCGGCCGGAAGTATGCAGCGGAGGGTTAATGCTGCCCCCCAGAGGTCAAACATGAACATTACCTAACACATATACTAGAGAAGATGAAGATGATGATATATCATCATCTTCATCATCATAATATATCATCATCATCATCATCATCATCATAATATATCATCATCATCATCATCATAATATATCATCATCTTCATCATCATAATATATCATCATCATCATCATCATCATCATAATATATCATCATCTTCATCATCATAATATATCATCATCATCATCATCATAATATATCATCATCTTCATCATCATAATGATAATATATCATCATCATCATCATCATCATCATAATATATCATCATCTTCATCATCATAATATATCATCATCATCATCATCATCATCATAATATATCATCATCTTCATCATCATAATATATCATCATCATCATCATCATCATCATAATATATCATCATCTTCATCATCATAATATATCATCATCTTCATCATCATAATATATCATCATCATCATCATCATCATCATAATGATAATATATCATCATCATCATCATCATCATCATAATATATCATCATCTTCATCATCATAATATATCATCATCATCATCATCATCATCATCATAATATATCATCATCATCATCATCATCATCATCATCATCATCATCATCATCATCATCATCATAATATATCATCATCTTCATCATCATAATATATCATCATCATCATCATCATCATCATCATCATCATCATCATCTTCATAATATATCATCATCATCATCATCATAATGATAATATATCATCATCATCATCATCATCATCATCATAATAATAATAATATATTATAATAATATAATAATAATAATAATATAATAGTAATAATATACAATAATACATAATCATAATCATCATAATAACATATATAATAATAATAATAACAATATGTAATAATAATAATAATACTGATAATAATAATAATATATAATAATAATAATATGAATAATATGTTATAATAATATAATAATAATAATAATAATAATAATACTGATAATAATAATAATATATAATAATAATAATATGAATAATATGTTATAATAATAATAATAATAATAATAATAATAACATACAATAATAATAATAATAAAACTGCCTGAAACTTCACAGGCACAAGATATGATCAAAGCCATATATATATATATAAATATATATATATATCAGGGCTCTAGACTAACATTTCCACTGATGCTGCCAACTTTCTCAGTTGGTCGCACAGCACATGATTTGGTGGCACCCTGTTGTTTTGGGTTCGAGCATGGTGTTACAGTTTTTCTCAATTGTTTACACACAAATACTGGTACTTGACACACAATGACCACAACATGTAACTCATGCACCAACCCCCTGAACCAATTCTGCTAAACTACAAGCACAATTCCTGCTTTACACTCAAATTGCAGTTCTAAAACACACTTTTTTCAGAACACTACACACAATTCTCTGCATTTGGCACAATTTTCATGAAGAAAATCTCGTTTTCACAAGGAACACACTGTCATTCAAAATTCTAAAGTCAATTGCCCTACTATGCACACTGACTCATCACATCGGCAAACACCTGTCACACAGTGTTACAATTAACAATCAGTTGATGCTTTTCATGGCTGGATTCGACATGCTAAGCGATATTTCCCCCGCTGCTTGGCCAGGGCAAACATTGCTTGTGATGTGGATGAGGTGCTGTGGCCAGACCGAAACAGAAGAGAGGATGCAGCATAGTTTATTTTACTGTAACTGTATACAGTAAATTCCTCTGTTGTTTTGTATGTAGACCACTGTATGTGCAACGTTGTGTTGGTTGGGATGTTCACTGTGTACATTGTTTTTGTGGGGAAAATAAAATATATTTGTTACCGTGTATTTGTGTGTTCTGAGTATAAAAACAATATTCTAAAATATTTTACAACACACTTCTGTATGTACTGTCTGTAGTAAGTGTAACACTGAACAAAAAAAGGCCTAAGTCATCATGATGAATGGAGAAGAAGTGTTTTCCATTCATCATAGTGTTTTACATTGAGCACATCAGTGTTCAACTGGTTCTTATAAATGTCTATTCATATGATGGTTTGTGTGTGTCATTTGAAAACAAAATACCATTTTGAGAAGAAATAACATTGTTTTGAATGTAAAGTTTCATTTTGCAGGAGAATTGAGGGGTTTTGCCCATTGTGTGTGTGTTTTTTGATTTGTGTGTAGAGTTCTGAGAGTATGAGGCAAGCTTTCAGAAAATGTGTGTAAACAATCGAGAAAAACTGTAATTGCCATACCCCAGGGAAACATTGACAACGCCTCCAAACTTGATATTTGCTAAATATTTTAATCTGAAGATTAAGTTTCTCTTCCACGAACAGTGATTAACAAAATAGAACAGAGGAGAAGAGGAGAACAGAGGAGAAGAGGAGAACAGAGGAGAACAGAGGAGAAGAGGAGAACAGAGGAGAACAGAGGAGAACAGAGGAGAAGAGGAGAACAGAGGAGAACAGAGGAGAACAGAGGAGAAGAGGAGAACAGAGGAGAAGAGGAGAACAGAGGAGAACAGAGGAGAACAGAGGAGAACAGAGGAGAAGAGGAGAACAGAGAAGAGGAGAACAGAGGAGAAGAGGAGAACAGAGGAGAACAGAGGAGAAGAGGAGAACAGAGGAGAACAGAGGAGAACAGAGGAGAACAGAGGAGAAGAGGAGAACAGAGAAGAGGAGAACAGAGGAGAAGAGGAGAACAGAGGAGAACAGAGGAGAACAGAGGAGAAGAGGAGAACAGAGGAGAAGAGGAGAACAGAGGAGAACAGAGGAGAAGAGGAGAACAGAGGAGAAGAGGAGAACAGAGGAGAAGAGGAGAACAGAGGAGAAGAGGAGAACAGAGGAGAACAGAGGAGAACAGAGGAGAAGAGAGGAGAAGAGGAGAACAGAGGAGAAGAGGAGAACAGAGGAGAAGAGGAGAACAGAGGAGAACAGAGGAGAACAGAGGAGAAGAGGAGAACAGAGGAGAAGAGGAGAACAGAGGAGAACAGAGGAGAAGAGGAGAACAGAGGAGAACAGAGGAGAAGAGGAGAACAGAGGAGAACAGAGGAGAACAGAGGAGAAGAGGAGAACAGAGGAGAACAGAGGAGAACAGAGGAGAACAGAGGAGAAGAGGAGAACAGAGGAGAAGAGGAGAACAGAGGAGAACAGAGGAGAACAGAGGAGAAGAGGAGAACAGAGGAGAAGAGAGGAGAAGAGGAGAACAGAGGAGAAGAGGAGAACAGAGGAGAAGAGGAGAACAGAGGAGAACAGAGGAGAAGAGGAGAACAGAGGAGAACAGAGGAGAAGAGGAGAACAGAGGAGAAGAGAGGAGAAGAGGAGAACAGAGGAGAACAGAGAAGAGGAGAACAGAGGAGAAGAGGAGAACAGAGGAGAACAGAGGAGAACAGAGGAGAAGAGGAGAACAGAGGAGAAGAGGAGAACAGAGGAGAACAGAGGAGAAGAGGAGAACAGAGGAGAAGAGGAGAACAGAGGAGAAGAGAGGAGAAGAGGAGAACAGAGGAGAACAGAGGAGAACAGAGGAGAACAGAGGAGAAGAGGAGAACAGAGGAGAAGAGGAGAACAGAGGAGAAGAGAGGAGAAGAGGAGAACAGAGGAGAAGAGGAGAACAGAGGAGAACAGAGGAGAACAGAGGAGAAGAGGAGAACAGAGGAGAAGAGGAGAAGAGGAGAACAGAGGAGAACAGAGGAGAACAGAGGAGAAGAGGAGAAGAGAGGAGAACAGAGGAGAAGAGGAGAAGAGGAGAAGAGGAGAACAGAGGAGAACAGAGGAGAACAGAGGAGAAGAGGAGAAGAGAGGAGAACAGAGGAGAAGAGGAGAACAGAGGAGAACAGAGGAGAAGAGAGGAGAACAGAGGAGAAGAGAGGAGAACAGAGGAGAAGAGAGGAGAACAGAGGAGAACAGAGGAGAAGAGAGGAGAGTGCAGAAGGGCAGAGAGAAAGGACTGCTTTCATCTGCAATATCCAACACTCTCACCGTGTTACCAAAGTAGTGATGATCATGCACTCGCACAAATGCGACTAGGTACAAATTTAACTCGCACACTCCTTTTTGGTTACTGTCTAGAGCCCTGATATATATATATGTATATACATATATATATATATATATATTTCTGGACAATATCTGTCATTGATCTGTGTCGTTCATTGATTTAAATAATAAATGTATACATACATTTACATAAAGCAGCATATTAGTCCACTCCATGTTGACAAGAGGATTAAATACTGGACTAATCTCCCTTTAAGGTCCATTTAGAACATATAAATAAATGTGTTATTAATTTGCGATTAATCACAAGAGATCCCCCATGAGCACCAAACTATGGACTATTATGCCATTAAGTGTGATTAAATATTTTAATCAAATGACAGCCCTGATATATATATATATATATATATATATATAAATTAAACATTTAGATTGAACATAAATACTGAATTATGTGCATTCATTCATAAATATAATAAAATATTGACTTTAATTCATGTTCCAGATGTTCCAGGTGTTCCAGATGTTCCAGGTGTTCCAGTAAGAACACAGTGAGGTGACAAACTCCAGGTGAAGAGTGTATACAGATTTTTATTTGCAGTATTTTGGAATCATACAACATAAATAAAAGATTTCATTACAATAATGTTCTCGTAAGCACCAGAGCCATATAGAGCCAGGGTTACACAGACCCAGGGCCATGTATAGAAGCAGGGTTACACAGACCCAGGGCCATGTATAGAACCAGGGTTACACAAACCCAGGGCCATGTATAGAACCAGGGTTACACAGACCCAGGGCCATATATAGAACCAGGGTTACACCAACCCAGGGCCATATATAGAGCCAGGGTTACATAGACCCAGAGCCATGTATAGAACCAGGGTTACACAAACCCAGAGCCATGCATAGAACCAAGGTTACACCAACCCAAGGCCCTGTGTAGAACCAGGGTTACACAAACCCAGAGCCATGTATAGAACCAGGGTTACACCAACCCAGAGCCATGTATAGAATCAGGGTTACACCAACCCAGGGCCATGTATAGAACCAGGGTTACACCAACTCAGAGTCATATATATAGAGCCAGGGTTACACAGACCCAGGGCCATGTATAGAGCCAGGGTTACACAGACCCAGGGCCATGTATAGAGCCAGGGTTACACCAACCCAGGGCCATATATAGAGCCAGGGTTACACCAATCCAGGGCCATATATAGAGCCAGGGTTACACCAACCCAGGGCCATGTATAGAGCCAGGGTTACACAGACCCAGGACCATATATAGAGCCAGGGTTACACCAAACCAGGGCCATATATAACCAGGGTTACACAGACCCAGGGCCATATATAAGCAGGGTTATACAGACCCAGGGCCATATATAACCAGGGTTACACAGACCCAGGGCCATATATAACCAGGGTTACACAGACCCAGGGCCATATATAACCAGGGTTACACAGACCCAGGGCCATGTATAAGCAGGGTTAGGTGGTGCGGTCTAACTGTGGTTCTGATGGTGGAACATTGATTGTCTCTCTCGGTGCTCCACGAGAACAAGGACGACGACATCGACACTGAGAACAACTGAAGGAATAAATATTCTTCTTCCTGCTTCCTCCCGCTCTATGTACAGTATTAACAGCTAACAGGGATGAAACATCGGGGACGCATTCTGGATTCACTGAAACTGAAGACGACGTGGTCACATGCTCCCAGTCCAGATGTTCAATCTGCAGCGGTGGAGATCAAACACCACCGAAGAAGACGGAGGGACGGACGGAGGGACGGAGGGACGGAGGGGGGACGGAGGGACGGACGGAGGGAGGAATGGAGGGAGGGATGGAGGGAGGGAGAGAGGGACGGACGGATGGAGGGAGGGACGGGGACTCTTAACCTAAACCTTTATATATCTTTATGCTTCTCAGTGAAAAGACAAATAAAACCCAGACGATGACGGGACGATCTCTACTAAAGGTCTACTTACTTACTTACTGACTTCTTCCAGAGCTCTTGACCACATCACTCAGCAGTTGCCATGGAAACGCAGATGACGACTAAAAGCTCTGGAACAAACCCCAGTAAGAGGACCTTGAGTTGAGATGTGAGGACACGAATGAACTGTTCACTCATCTGCTTTAATCAATCAGCTGATTCTTCTGATCATCAATAGTTTTATTGATCAGATATCTGATCGATCCATCGTTCAGACTGTGTTTTATTAACAGTAACCATAGTAACCATAGCAACCATTCACCCAATCAGGACGCAGCGCTCACCGGAACCCAAATAATGCTCAATCACCTCGTCTCTTCTCGCAGTCAAGAAATATTCTCTCGCAATTACGAAAACATTTTCTCGTAATTCTGAAATCTTTTCTGCTAAATACTAAATCTTTTTTCGTAATCTTTTCCTATAATACTGAAATGTTTTCTCGCAATCAAGAAATCTTTTTTCATTTTCTTTTCTCTTATTCAAGAAATCTTTTTTCGTAATCTTTTCTCACAATTATGAAAAAGTTTCTCATAATTAGGGAATCTTTTCTCGTAATCAAGAAATGTTTTCTTGCAATTACAAAAACTTTTCTTGCAATTATGAATTTTTTCTCAAAATTACGAAAACATTTCTCGTAATTATAAAATCTTTTTTCGTAATCGTTTCTCATAATACTGAAATCGTTTCTCACAATTATGAAAATGTTTCTCGTACTCACGAATTTTTTTTTCTTAATTACAAAAACATTCATAATTTCGATATCTTTTCTCGTAACTACTAAATATTTTCTTGAAATTATGAAATCTTTTCTTGTAATTTTTAAATCCTTTCCCGTGTTTATTCGTAGTTTTCTTCTTTGGTGTATTTTAAGGTGGTATTTTAAGGTGGTATTTTAAGGATATAATTAAAGGTGGTATTTTAAGGTGGCATTTTAAGGACGTATTTTAAGGTGGTATTTTGAGGTGACATTTTAAGGTGGCATTTTAAGGACGTATTTTAAGGTGGTACTTTAAGGTGGTCTTTTAAGGTGATATTTTAAGGACGTATTTTAAGGTGGTACTTTAAGGTGGTCTTTTAAGGTGATATTTTAAGGTGGTATTTTAAGGACGTATTTTAAGGTGGTATTTTGAGGTGATATTTTAAGGTGGTATTTTAAGGACGTATTTTAAGGTGGCATTTTAAGGACGTATTTTAAGGTGGTACTTTAAGGTGGTCTTTTAAAGTGGTATTTTAAGGACGTATTTTAAGGTGGTATTTAGAGGTGATATTTTAAGGTGATATTTTAAGGTGGTATTTTAAGGACGTATTTTAAGATGGTATTTTAAGGTGGTATTTTAAGGTGATATTTTAAGGTGGTATTTTAAGGACGTATTTTAAGGGGGTATTTTAAGGTGGGTGCATCACTTGAACATTTCATTCAGAAAATTTAAACATTTTGGCAAAAATATTATGAAAACTGAAACATGGCGGTGGCATGCTCTGTGAAACGGCGGCGCTGACGGCGTCGGCATGATCGATGGCGTCAAAGGTCACGTAGATCCTGTGAGAGTGTCGGGTGAACGGGACGCTCCACTCGGACGTGGAAACGTGAAACCAGGAGGAAGGACAGACGTAGATCCTGTGAGAGTGTCGGCTGAACGGGACGCTCCACTCGGACGTAGAAACGTGAAACCAGGAGGACGGACAGACGTGTTGAAGCTTCGTGTTGTTTTGGTTCATCAATAAAAAACAAAGTGACACAAACACAGTTCAGTTCAGTCTAACAAGGCAGTGCAAAAATCTCCTTCTGCTCCTCTTCTTCTTCCTCCTCCTCCTCCTCCTCTTCCTCCTCCTGCTGCTCCTCCTCCTCCTCCTCTTCTTCTTCCTCCTCCTCCTCTTCCTCCTCCTCTTCTTCTTCAGTCAGTAGTAGACCCTTCTTCCTCCTCTTCCTCGTGTCAGACTGTGGGTGGTGGAGGAGGAGGAGGAGGAGGATGAAGGAGTGTCTTTCGTTGAGGTTAAGCAGAGTTGAGATACTCCAGAGCGACTTCATAACAGAACTTATACTGTTCCTGTAGAGACACAGAGGTCAGAGGTCAGAGGTCAACACCATCATATATACTATATCATTATTATTATATATCACATTATTATATCAATGTATCATTTATAAGATATAGAAATATGAAATGAAAACAAAAAATATATAAAAATAAATACATGTACAGAGCATTTATTTGTATTAATTTGTAATAGTAATAATAATAATAATTTGTATTCTATTTATATTTTACTCATTCAAAGCGACATCTGTATACAGTATATAATATAATATAATATTATATCATAGATAATAAAATAATATAATATATGTATGCAGTATTATTAAGTAATATAATTTTAAATATATATATATAGATATCTATGAATGTAATACAATGTGTACTGTATATATAAAAATATATTATAATAATACTAAAATAAAAAATAAACACATTTAAAAGAGATGACGAACAATACAACTGATTCTATAACTAAATAATAATCTCTTTAAAAAATAAAATAATATTATATATGTATGCAGTAGAATGTGTGCTATATATAAATCTATTAATATTAATAACAATAACAAAAGTATGATGAATAATATAACTGATTTTCTAACTAAATAAAATGTATTTAAATGTAATATAATTATTAATAATGAATAATAATGAATAATAATAAGTAGTTACCAGCAGGTCCACCATGTTTGGTTTGTTGTTTCTCAGAGTTTTCACGGCGTGGAAGACGTCGACGCAGCGCTGCTGTCTCAACATCTCACAGACGATACTGATGCTGCAGAACACGCCACTACGACCGCCGCCGTTCCTTTAGGAGGAAGAGGAGGAAGAGGAGGAAGAGAAGAGGAGGAGGAAGAGGAGGAGAGAAGAGGAGGAAGAGAAGAGGAGGAGGAAGAGGAGGAAGAGGAGGAAGAGGAGGAGAGAAGAGGAGGAGGAAGATGAGGAAGAGGAAGAGAGAAGAGGAGGAAGAGAAGAGGAGGAGGAAGAGGAGGAAGAGGAGGAAGAGGAAGAGAGAAGAGGAGGAAGAGAAGAGGAGGAGGAAGAGAAGAGGAGGAGGAAGAGGAGGAAGAGGAGGAAGAGGAAGAGAGAAGAGGAGGAGAGAAGGTATGAAGATCACAGTCAGGTTGTAGTTCCTCCTCTTCTCCACCAGATGGAGACTAAACACCATCAATCAGTAGTACTATACTGTAGTATCTGCTCTACTAGTGTACTATCTAGTGGACCACGTTGCGTCCCTCTCCTCTGTGGTACTGTATTACAGTATCAGTAGTAGTATCATTAGTAGTAGTAGTAGTAGTAGTAGTAGTAGCAATAGTAGTAGTAGTAGTAGTAGTAGTAGTAATAGTGGTAGTAGCGGTAGTGGTAGTAGTAGTGGTAGTAGTAGTAGTAGTAGTGGTAGTAGTAGTAGTAGTAGTAATAGTGGTAATAGTGGTAGTAGTGGTAGTAGTAATAGTGGTAATAGTGGTAGTAATGGTAGTAGTAATAGTGGTAGTAGTAGTAGTAGTAGTAGTAGTAGTAGTAGTAGTAGTAATAGTGGTAGTAGTAGTAGTAGTAGTAGTAATAGTGGTAGTAGTAGTAGTAGTAGTAATAGTGGTAGTAGTAGTAGTAGTAATAGTGGTAGTAGCGGTAGTGGTAGTAGTAGTGGTAGTAGTAGTAGTAGTAGTAATAGTGGTAATAGTGGTAGTAGTAGTAGTAGTAATAGTGGTAGTAGTGGTAGTAGTAGTAGTAGTAGTAGTACTAGTAGTAGTAATAGTGGTAATAGTGGTAGTAGTGGTAATGGTAGTAGTAGTGGTAGTAGTAGTAGTAGTAGTAGTAGTAGTAGTAATAGTGGTAGTAGTGGTAGTAGTAATAGTGGTAATAGTGGTAGTAGCGGTAATGGTAGTAGTAGTGGTAGTAGTAGTAGTAGTAGTAGTAGTAGTAGTAATAGTGGTAGTAGTGGTAGTAGTAGTAGTAGTAGTAGTACTAGTAGTAGTAATAGTGGTAATAGTGGTAGTAGCGGTAATGGTAGTAGTAGTGGTAGTAGTAGTAGTAGTAGTAGTAGTAGTAGTAATAGTGGTAGTAGTGGTAGTAGTAATAGTGGTAATAGTGGTAGTAGTGGTAGTAGTAATAGTGGTAGTAGCGGTAATGGTAGTAGTAGTGGTAGTAGTAGTAGTAGTAGTAGTAGTAGTAGTAATAGTGGTAGTAGTGGTAGTAGTAATAGTGGTAATAGTGGTAGTAGTGGTAGTAGTAGTAGTGGTAGTAGCGGTAATGGTAGTAGTAGTGGTAGTAGTAGTAGTAGTAGTAGTAGTAGTAGTAGTAGTAGTAATAGTGGTAGTAGTAGTAGTAGTAGTAATAGTGGTAGTAGCGGTAGTGGTAGTAGTAGTGGTAGTAGTAGTAGTAGTAGTAGTAGTAGTGGTAGTAGTAGTAGTAGTAGTAATAGTGGTAATAGTGGTAGTAGTGGTAGTAGTAATAGTGGTAGTAGTAGTAGTAGTAGTAATAGTGGTAGTAGTAGTAGTAGTAGTAGTAATAGTGGTAGTAGCGGTAGTGGTAGTAGTAGTGGTAGTAGTAGTAGTAGTAGTAGTAGTAGTGGTAGTAGTAGTAGTAGTAGTAGTAGTAGTAGTGGTAGTAGTAGTAGTAGTAGTAATAGTGGTAATAGTGGTAGTAGTGGTAGTAGTAATAGTGGTAGTAGCGGTAATGGTAGTAGTAGTGGTAGTAGTAGTAGTAGTAGTAGTAGTAGTGGTAGTAGTAGTAGTAGTAGTAATAGTGGTAATAGTGGTAGTAGTGGTAGTAGTAATAGTGGTAGTAGTGGTAGTAGTAATAATGGTAGTAGTAGTAGTAGTAGTAATAGTGGTAGTAGTAGTAGTAGTAGTAATAGTGGTAGTAGTAGTAGTAGTAATAGTGGTAGTAGTAGTAGTAGTAGTAATAGTGGTAGTAGTAGTAGTAGTAGTAATAGTGGTAGTAGCGGTAGTGGTAGTGGTAGTAGTAGTAGTAGTAGTAATAGTGGTAATAGTGGTAGTAGTGGTAATGGTAGTAGTAGTAGTAGTAGTAGTAGTAATAGTGGTAGTAGTGGTAATGGTAGTGGTAGTAGTAGTAGTAGTAGTAGTAGTAGTAGTATTAGTGGTAATAGTGGTAATAGTGGTAGTAGTGGTAATGGTAGTGGTAGTAGTAGTAGTAGTAGTAGTAGTAGTAGTAATAGTGGTAGTAGTGGTAGTAGTGGTAGTTGTAATAGTAGTAGTACTCTTACAGGCAGTGGACCACGGTGCGTCCCTCTCCTCCGTCGTACTCGTCCTGCCATTTGTCCACCTGGTGGACAAGCTTGAGGAAGGAGCGCTTGGAGACGGGCGTGTCTCGGTACATCGGCCAGCCCAGGAACTGGAACTGCTGCACCATCCGGTACCCGTCCTGAGGCTGGCGACAAGGGGAGGACAGGGCAATCAAAACAAGCTCACCCTACGACAGGGCGGTCGAAACAAGCTCACTCTAAGACAGGGCGGTTAGGGTGAGGAAATGAAACACACCCCAAAGTAAAGGAAGGAAGGAGATGAGGAGGTAAGGAGAGGAGGAAGTAAGGAGAGGAGTGAAGGAAAGGACAGGAGGAGGAGAGACAGGTAGACAGAAGGATGGGTGGAGACAGAAGGAGGTGAGACAGGTAGACAGAAGGACGGGTGGAGACAGAAGGAGGTGAGACAGGTAGACAGAAGGACGGGTGGAGAAAGAAGGAGGAGAGACAGGTAGACAGAAGGACGGGTGGAGACAGACGGATCCTAACATAGATGTGAGCCGACAGGGAGCAGAAAGAGCTCAAATCAAACGCACTGGAAGATAAATCGAAGCTGCCACCGGGAGGCGGGCGGAGAGATCAAACACAGACCAAATAAAGTGAGACACCGGGAGGAAATGAGGCACGAATCAAACGCTGCAAGACCTAAACTCAGCCCGACGGGGGGGTTACGGCGTATAAATCAAACGCACCCTGAGCTAAATCTGCTGAAACAGGAACGACATCAAAACAAGCAGAGCTGAACTTTAACAGACCGAAATCAAACGCACCCTGAATACCGGAGGGCTTAAAGGGGGTCGAAATCAAACTGACCAGACTAAACCAGACCCGGTCCAACTGACCCAGACTAAACCAGACCCGGTCCAACTGACCCAGACTAAACCAGACCCGGTCCAACTGACCCAGACTAAACCAGACCCGGTCCAACTGACCCAGACTAAACCAGACCCGGTCCAACTGACCCAGACTAAACCAGACCCGGTCCAACTGACCCAGACTAAACCAGACCCGGTCCAACTGACCCAGACTAAACCAGACCCGGTCCAACTGACCCAGACTAAACCAGACCCGGTCCAACTGACCCAGACTAAACCAGACCCGGTCCAACTGACCCAGACTAAACCAGACCCGGTCCAACTGACCCAGACTAAACCAGACCCGGTCCAACTGACCCAGA
>JAUPFX010000021.1:26886317-26898817 GCA_036937225.1 Sebastes paucispinis
ACCTAACCCTGATCTAACCCTGACCTAACCCTGATCTAACCCTGACCTAACCCTGACCTAACCCTGACCTAACCCTGATCTAACCCTGACCTAACCCTGATCTAACCCTGACCTAACCCTGACCTAACCCTGATCTAACCCTGATCTAACCCTGATCTAACCCTGACCTAACCCTGATCTAACCCTGACCTAACCCTGACCTAACCCTGATCTAACCCTGACCTAACCCTGACCTAACCCTGACCTAACCCTGATCTAACCCTGATCTAACCCTGACCTAACCCTGATCTAACCCTGATCTAACCCTGACCTAACCCTGATCTAACCCTGACCTAACCCTGACCTAACCCTGATCTAACCCTGACCTAACCCTGATCTAACCCTGATCTAACCCTGACCTAACCCTGACCTAACCCTGATCTAACCCTGATCTAACCCTGACCTAACCCTGATCTAACCCTGATCTAACCCTGACCTAACCCTGATCTAACCCTGACCTAACCCTGATCTAACCCTGACCTAACCCTGATCTAACCCTGACCTAACCCTGATCTAACCCTGATCTAACCCTGACCTAACCCTGATCTAACCCTGATCTAACCCTGACCTAACCCTGATCTAACCCTGACCTAACCCTGACCTAACCCTGATCTAACCCTGATCTAACCCTGACCTAACCCTGACCTAACCCTGATCTAACCCTGGGGGCGGGGAGAAACGGCGAGCTCACCTGCAGGCGTACGTCATAAGCAACGTCGACAGTGTTTGTGTCATTACTCCTGACTCGATTCACTGAGGACATTTCTGCTTCATGAGGACCGGTCCCCACAATGCAGGTATGTGAGGACCAGTCCTCAAAATGCAGGTATGTCGTCACTAGGATGGCACACACACTCTGACTTTCAGCGGAGACGTCTCCTCTGGAAGTTTGTTTACAGAGTCAACAGCAACCAACACTGACTGATAACCTCCGTCGTCATGGAAACAGAGTCGACCAGGACGTTTCAGATCGACCTTTAAAGGAACTAAAAGTAAACTCTGTGTGTGTGTGTGTGTTACTCACGTCGACGTAGTTGGCATTGATGTAGTCGGAGCCGCTCTCTCCGTCCTGAGGCTGCAGACGCACACGAGAGTGATCATCTAACACACACACACGCACACGCACACACGCACACACACACACACACACACACACGTGTTAATTGGCCGGCTTGTTGTCGTGGTGAAGCTGAACATAATCACCTCTAATTAGCTTCTGCTGAATAAATGATCTAATAATAAATTAATAAGCTCTTCATTACATTCTGTGTTTGAGCTCATTTACATCCTGATAATCACGTTAAATAAAACACATTAAATAAAACAAACAGGAATAAATTATCTCTCATTATTAAACACATTAATTCATCTTTCTTCTGAATTTCAGAGAAACATGCAATTTGCATTCTAGAGCCGTCAAAGTTAACGTGTTAATAACTCGTTAACGCAAATCTCTTTTAACGCCAATCATCTCTTTAAAACATTAACTACACTTGTGATTTTTAGGTTGTAACGGCTCAGTTTTAAAGCTAGAGTGAAGATCCTGGTATCATATATATATATATATATATATATAGGTATATATGTCTACTGGTATCATAGTAAACTATAACCCTGATGGGTCCATCGGTACCAACCATGCTACTACTACTATAACTACTGTAACTACTCTAACTACTACAGGCTGGTCATGAAGAGGTTAAATAACGCTCTAAAGTTACACTAAATGTTGTCGAGGAAAAATGTCCATTTTCAAAGGGGTCCCTTGACCTCTGACCTCCAGATATGTGAATGTGTGAAGGTTTTTAACACTAACCCAAAAAATCTGAACAAGTCTGAAAACTCATATTTTTGATAAACTTGAAGGTGAATATTATTTATAATATTTGGGCAGTAATTCCAGAGATATTTAAAATAGTTTACTTGCTAATTATCATCCAGAGTTACTCATCTATTTATTATTATTTACTGAGTACGACTGAAAATAAAAGAGTTCATCTTCATTTTGTTTTCTGTCTCTGCCCCCCCCCCCATCAGGTCTCACGCCTGCAGCTGATTGGCTGTCGCTGCTGTCACACACTGTTAACAGGACACACACACACACACACACACACACCTATCTGTGTGTGTGTGTGTGTGTGTGTCCGTGTGTGTGTTATTGGCTGGTGTGAACATAAAGTGTGTCCCTGCAGGCCACCGTAGCCTCGGCCGCTATCACACCTCATTAGCATAATTACACCACCGCAGGACGGTGTGTTTGTGTGTGTGTTTGTGTGTGTGTGTGTTGACGTTAGCCAGCAGCTGAAGCTGAGCAGCTGTCAACACTAACTTTCTGGGACGTTAGCACATTAGCTTCAGCAGTTAGCTGGTGTGTTGTTGAGACCGGCGGCGGCGTGATGATGAGAGCCGACATGAGATCAGCCTGCCGGTGACGACCAGAGCAGCCGTCTGCTTCCTGTCAGCCGGTCCGGCTGGAGGAGAACCGACGGTGGCGGCGGTGGTCTGAGTCTGGGCCGGGCAGCGCATTGTGCGGGTCAGGGACAGGGTGCGGGACAGTGTCCAGGTCAGTGTCCAAGTCAGGGACAGTGTCCGGGTCAGGGACAGGGTGCGGGACAGGGACAGTGTCCGGGTCAGTGTCCAAGACAGGGACAGTGTCCGGGTCAGGAACAGGGTGCGGGACAGGGACAGTGTCCGGGTCAGTGTCCAGGTCAGGGACAGGGTGCGGGACAGGGACAGTGTCCGGGACAGGGACAATGTCCAGGTCAGGGACAGTGTCCGGGTCAGTGTCCAGGTCAGGGACAGGGTGCGGGACAGGGACAGTGTCCGGGACAGGCACAGTGTCCAGGTCAGGGACAGTGACAGGGTCATGGACAGCGTGTGGATACGTACAGGCGATGATGTTTCCGTAGCGATTCTTCATGCGGTTCTCGTCCTTCTTGGCCGAGTCCCACGGAGCCGACTGTCCCTCGAAGAAGCTCTGAGGAGGCAGAGACACGGAGAGAGACGGTTAAAGGAGAGCAGAGATCCACAGTGATGAAACTCAGTGAACGACTTCATGAATAATGCAGAGGATGTGTTTGATTTCCTGTTCTCTCCCTGAACACACACCGGCGCCGGTTCTATGGTCAGAGCAGATGATTAAGTCCAATTATGAGGAGGAGGCTCAGAGAGCAGCCGCAGGCGTCTAAACACACCCAGCTTTATTTCATTATATCTTACTGTGTTCAAACAGAATAAAAGTCCTCCGACTGCTGAAACAACACTTTTACTCTCTGTGGTCCAACAGCAGAGACAGAAATCAGGAGATATTACACAATTACACACTTCTGATGCAGCTTACACTCGTTCTGTGTGTCTGCTGGTAGTTCAGAGTTCATACCCGGACCGGGATGGTACTGCCAACACTGGTTTACTGTCTCTGTGTGGACGTCCTGTGTCTCTTTGTGGTTGTTTTGTGTTTCTTTGTGGTTGTTTTGTGTCTCTTTGTGGATGTTTTGTGTCCCTCTGTGGATGTATATCTATGTCTCTCTATGTATATCTATGTCTCTTTATTTCTCTCTATGTCTCTCTGTGTATATCAATGTCTCTCTATGTATCTCTATGTCTCTCTATGCATCTCTATGTATCTCTATGTCTCTCTATGTATATCTATGTCTCTCTATGTATCTCTATGTCTCTCTATGTATATCTATGTCTCTCTATGTATCTCCAAGTCTATCTAAGTATATCTATGTCTCTCTATGTCTCTCCATGTCTCTATGTATATCTATGTCTCTCTATGTATCTCTATGTATATCTATGTCTCTCTATGCATATCTATGTCTCTCTATGTATCTCTAAGTATATCTATGTATATCTATGTCTCTCTATGTCTCTCTATGTACCTCTAAGTATATCTATGTCTCTCTTTGTCTCTCTATATCTCTCTATGTACCTCTTAGTATATCTATGTCTCTCTATGTCTCTCCATGTCTCTCTATGTATATCTATGTCTCTAAGTATATCTATGTCACTCTTTGTCTCTCTATGTCTCTCTATGTACCTCTTAGTATATCTATGTCTCTCTATGTCTCTCCATGTCTCTCTATGTATATCTATGTCTCTATGTATATCTATGTATCTCTATGTCTCTTTATGTGTCTCTATGTCTCTCTAAGTATATCTATGTCTCTCTGTGCATATCTATGTCTCTCTATGTATCTATATGTATCTCTATGTCTCTATGTCTCTCTATGTCTCTCTATGTATCTATATGTCTCTCTATGTATCTCTGTCTCTCTATGTCTCTCTATGTCTCTCTTTGTCTCTCTATGTCTCTCTATGTCTCTCTATGTGTCTCTATGTCTCTCTATGTCTCTCTATGTCTCTCTATGTGTCTCTATGTGTCTCTATGTATCTCTAAGTATATCTATGTCTCTCTATGTCTCTATGTCTCTCTATGTACCTCTAAGTATATCTATGTCTCTCTTTGTCTCTCTATGTCTCTCTATGTACCTCTTAGTATATCTATGTCTCTCTATGTCTCTCCATGTCTCTCTATGTATATCTATGTCTCTATGTATATCTATGTATCTCTATGTCTCTTTATGTGTCTCTATGTCTCTCTAAGTATATCTATGTCTCTCTGTGCATATCTATGTCTCTCTATGTATCTATATGTATCTCTATGTCTCTATGTCTCTCTATGTCTCTCTATGTATCTATATGTCTCTCTATGTCTCTCTATGTATCTCTGTCTCTCTTTATCTCTCTATGTGTCTATGTTTCTCTATGTCTCTCTTTGTCTCTCTATGTCTCTCTATGTGTCTCTATGTCTCTCTATGTCTCTCTATGTCTCTCTATGTATCTCTATGTCTCTATGTCTCTCTTTGTCTCTCTATGTGTCTCTATGTCTCTCTATGTGTCTCTATGTATATCTATGTCTCTCTATGTCTCTCTATGTATCTCTATGTCTCTCTATGTCTATGTATATCTATGTCTCTCTATGTATCTCCAAGTCTATCTAAGTATATCTATGTCTCTCTATGTTTCTCTATGTCTCTCTATGTACCTCTAAGTATATCTATGTCTCTCTTTGTCTCTCTATGTCTCTCTATGTACCTCTTAGTATATCTATGTCTCTCTATGTTTCTCCATGTCTCTATGTATATCTATGTCTCTCTATGTCTCTCTATGTATCTCTATGTATATCTATGTCTCTCTATGCATATCTATGTCTCTCTATGTACCTCTAAGTATATCTATGTCTCTCTTTGTCTCTCTATGTCTCTCTATGTACCTCTTAGTATATCTATGTCTCTCTATGTCTCTCCATGTCTCTCTATGTATATCTATGTCTCTATGTATATCTATGTATCTCTATGTCTCTTTATGTGTCTCTATGTCTCTCTAAGTATATCTATGTCTCTCTGTGCATATCTATGTCTCTCTATGTATCTATATGTATCTCTATGTCTCCATGTCTCTCTATGTCTCTCTATGTATCTATATGTCTCTCTATGTCTCTCTATGTATCTTTGTGTCTCTCTATGTATCTCTATGTCTCTCTATGTCTCTCTTTGTCTCTCTATGTCTCTCTATGTCTCTCTTTGTCTCTCTATGTGACTCTATGTCTCTCTATGTCTCTCTATGTGTCTCTATGTCTCTCTATGTCTCTATGTGTCTCTAAGTATATCTATGTATATCTATGTCTCTCTATGTCTCTATGTCTCTCTATGTACCTCTAAGTATATCTATGTCTCTCTTTGTCTCTCTATGTCTCTCTATGTACCTCTTAGTATATCTATGTCTCTCTATGTCTCTCCATGTCTCTCTATGTATATCTATGTCTCTATGTATATCTATGTATCTCTATGTCTCTTTATGTGTCTCTATGTCTCTCTATGTCTCTCTTTGTCTCTCTTTGTCTCTCTATGTGTCTCTATGTCTCTCTATGTGTCTCTATGCCTCTCTATGTCTCTGTCTCTCTATGTCTCTCTATGTATCTATATGTCTCTCTATGTATCTCTATGTCTCTCTATGTCTCTCTTTGTCTCTCTATGTCTCTCTTTGTCTCTCTATGTCTCTCTTTGTCTCTCTTTGTCTCTCTATGTGTCTCTATGTCTCTCTATGTGTCTCTATGTCTCTCTATGTGTCTCTATGTCTCTCTATGTCTCTCTATGTCTCTATGTCTCTCTATGTGTCTCTATGTCTCTCTATGTGTCTCTATATCTCTCTATGTCTCTCTATGTCTCTCTATGTGTCTCTATGTGTCTCTATGTGTCTCTATGTGTCTCTATGTGTCTCTATGTCTCTCTATGTATCTCTTTGTCTCTCTATGTGTCTCTATGTCTCTCTATGTCTCTCTATGTGTCTCTATGTATTATAACTGCTGAGTGTGATGAAGCTGCTCACACACACTTTGATCCACAGCAGCTTTCCAGAGTCGCTCATAAAAAACGCCTGCAGACAGAAGAGTGTGTGTGTGTCTGTGTGGTGTGTGTGTGTGTGTGTGTGTGTGTGTGTGTGACAGCAGTCTAACAGCTTCAGACATCCATCAAACTGAGAGGTGAACGATGTCACACACACACACACACACACACACACACACACACACACACACACACACTGGATGATTGACAGCGTGGAACAAAGGGAGGAACAGAATAAAGGATTGAGGGAGGAGGTGAAGTAATGACTGCTGGCAGCAACTCTCAGAGAGCCTGTTTCACATGCTAATGCTAATGCTAATGCTAACTGTCCCCTGAAACCAGCAACAACCTTCTACTGTCATAGTAAAGGTCAACGGTCATGTCTTCTATGACCTTCAAAGACTAAAGCAGCGGTTCTTCTCTCAGACCATCACTAACCCTAACCCTAACCCTAACCCCGCCTCGACCTGACTCCCTCTGACTCCATCTGACTCCACCTGACTCCAGACTGACTCCACCAGACTCCACCTGACTCCCTCTGACTCCACCTGATTCCACCTGACTCCACCTGACTCCAGATTGACTCCCTCTGACTCCATCTGACTCCACCTGACTCCAGACTGACTCCACCTGACTCCCTCTGACTCCACCTGACTCCCTCTGACTCCACCTGATTCCACCTGACTCCACCTGACTCCACCTGACTCCACCTGACTCCAGATTGACTCCACCTGACTCCACCTGACTCCACCTGACTCCATCTGACTCCAACTGACTACACCTGACTCCAGACTGACTCCACTTGACTCCACCTGACTCCATCTGACTCCAGACTGTCTCCAGACTGACTCCCTCTGACTCCCTCTGACTCCAGACTGACTCCATCTGACTCCACCTGACTCCATCTGACTCCACCTGACTCCCTCTGACTCCATCTGACTCCACCTGACTCTACCTGACTCCAGACTGACTCCACCTGACTCCACCTGACTCCCTCTGACTCCACCTGATTCCACCTGACTCCAGATTGACTCCACCTGACTCCCTCTGACTCCACCTGACTCCACCTAACTCCAGACTGACTCCCTCTGACTCCACCTGACTCCCTCTGACTCCACCTGACTCCACCTGACTCCATCTGACTCCACCTGACTCCACCTGACTCCAGACTGACTCCACTTGACTCCACCTGACTCCATCTGACTCCAGACTGTCTCCAGACTGATTCCACCTGACTCCAGACTGACTCCAGGCTGACTCCATCTGACTCCACCTGACTCCATCTGACTCAACCTGACTCCACCTGACTTCACCTGACTCCACCTGACTCCACCTGACTCCACCTGACTCCAGACTGAGTCCACCTGACTCCATCTGACTCCATCTGACTCCACCTGACTCCAGACTGACTCCAGACTGACTTCACCTGACTCCATCTGACTCCACCTGACTCCATCTGACTCCACCTGACTTCACCTGACTCCCTCTGACTCTACCTGACTCCACCTGACTCCAGACTGACTCCACCTGACTCCATCTGACTCCACCTGACTCCAGACTGACTCCACCTGACTCCCTCTGACTCCATCTGACTCCACCTGACTCCACCTGACTCGACTGACTCCATCTGACTCCAGACTGACTCCATCTGACTCCATCTGACTCCACCTGACTCCCTCTGACTCCATCTGACTCCACCTGACTCCACCTGAATCCAGACTGACTCCATCTGACTCCACCTGACTTCACCTGACTCCCTCTGACTCCACCTGACTCCACCTGAATCCAGACTGACTCCATCTGACTCCACCTGACTTCACCTGACTCCCTCTGACTCCACCTGACTCCACCTGACTCCATCTGACTCCATCTGACTGCACCTGACTTCACCTGACTCCCTCTGACTCCACCTGACTCCACCTGACTCCACCTGACTCCAGACTGACTCCACCTGACTCCATCTGACTCCAGACTGACTCCACCTGACTCCAGACTGACTCCAGACTGACCCCACCTGAATCCAGACTGACTCCATCTGACTCCACCTGACTTCACCTGACTCCCTCTGACTCCACCTGATTCCACCTGACTTCACCTGACTCCACCTGACTCCAGACTGACTCCACCTGACTCCATCTGACTCCATCTGACTCCAGACTGACTCCACCTGACTCCAGACTGACTCCAGACTGACTTCACCTGACTTCATCTGACTCCACCTGACTCCATCTGACTCCACCTGACTTCACCTGACTCCCTCTGACTCCACCTGACTCCACCTGACTCCAGACTGACTCCACCTGACTCCATCTGACTCCACCTGACTCCAGACTGACTCCACCTGACTCCAGACTGACTCCAGACTGACTCCAGACTGACTTCACCTGACTCCATCTGACTCTATCTGACTCCAGACTGACTCCATCCGACTCCATCTGACTCCACCTGACTCCACCTGACTCCAGACTGACTCCATCTGACTCCATCTGACTCCATCTGACTCCACCTGACTCCATCTGACTTCATCTGACTGTCAAATGTCAAAAAAAATGTCTGTGAAATAGTCTGAAAAGATTTCTGAACATTTTCAAAAAATAGTCCAGAAAATGTCCAAAAGAAAGGCAGAAGAAAAGTCCGATCCTGGTATCATAGTAAACTATAAACCTGATGAATCCATCGTTACCAACCATGTCACACTAGCTGGTCGGTTTCTGGACTATATCTGTTATTGTTTTGTGTTGTTTTGTATTAAATATTTGACTAATCTCCCTTTAAGGTTCATTTAGAACAGATACAAAAAAGTATGGAGAAAAAAATGCTGGAGCTGTTGCCCCCGTGACCCGACCCCGGATAAGCGGTTGAAGATAGATGGGTGGAAAAAAATGTGTGATTATTTCCACGATTAACAATGTACAATCATGCGTAGAAATACAATTTTTTTAATTTAGTTTTTACATATTTTTTATTATGTAATTGTATTTTAATATGGTTTATTAGATATAATTTAAACACTCAATTTATTAAATAAAAATAAATATGATTTTCTGTATTTTTAGTTTCATTTATTTTTAATTTTATCAAATATATTTATCTATTTATTTATATGGATTTTTTAAAAATGTCTTTTATGTTTGTGTTTATTTTATATATATATATATATTATATGTTTAATAAAATATATTTTTTCTATAGTAATTGAATTTCTGCGATTAACTACGGACAATCCTGCCATTAAATATATTAGCCCTAATTTCTATATTTTATTTATTGTGTATTCTAGTGATGTAGTGATTGTGATATATGTTAAGGGACTCTATCCTAATAAATACACAGATTCTATTGACACTATTGATCCAATCAATCCATCAATCAATCAATCAACACCTCATGAAACAAGCATGCTAGTCTGTTAGCGACAGACTGAAGGAAGCAAACAGAAACATGGTGACTCCCTAAAAACCTGGAGTTTCCTCCGGAGGCGTCAACCTAAAGAGTTGTTGATTAATTAGTATTGTTGTCTTGTTTTTTGAACAATAGCTGAACACTGCTAGCGTTAGCCTCCAGTCTTTGCTTTGGTTAGCCTCGTCGGCTGTAAAAGCCCCTATATATTAACATTTAGATATAATCTATGTGGTATCTTGCAGCCTAAACAGGTTTACAAGACATACAATCACTTTCCATGTCCAGGAGACCAAATATATAAATAATAATAAACAATAAATTTGTATTATTCAGCTAGTTTGTTTTAATTTTCCAGGCTTTAGAAATGAAATAAAAGCATCCAGGTAAAATACCAAGTTTTCAGGAAGTTTGTGTCTCTAGAATCTGCATTAATCAGTGATGATAAGCTAACAGACATTCAGTGCTAATGTGTGTGTGTGTGTGTGTGTGTTGGGCGTTAGCAAGCGTCTATCTAGTCACTAATCTGGTTGACAAGAACACAGGATGAGAACCAAGAAGACGTCTTACCTCGTTAAGCTGTCCGATCAGATTAATTAGTAACGGAGAAGCATGAAGGGAGACAAGAGTCATCAGCTATCAGCTCACTGCTGCTAACAGCAGAGATCAATAGATCAATACATCTACACACGAAGGGTTAAAACCACAAGAAAATATCTTCAGTCTCTAAAACCGGAGGGAGAATTTAGACCTATTATTTTGAAACTTCGGACTTTATACTGAAAATCCTGAGAATTAAATCTTCATGTGGCTCTAACCCTTTTCTATAGATGTGAAGAAACCCGAACAAACATTTCACATATAATCAAGACATTTCAACGGTTCATCAGTGAGACCAGTAAAACCAGTAACACCAGTAACACCAGTAACACCAGTAAAACCAGTAACACCAGTAAAACCAGTAACACCAGTAACACCAGGAACACCAGTAACACCAGTAAAACCAGTAAAACCAGTAACACCAGTAACACCAGTAAAACCAGTAACACCAGTAAAACCAGTAACACCAGTAACACCAGTAAAACCAGTAACACCAGTAAAACCAGCAACACCAGTAACACCAGTAAAACCAGTAACACCAGTAACACAAGTAACACCAGTGAAACCAGTAACACCAGTAAAACCAGTAAACCAGTAACATCAGTAACACCAGTAAAACCAGTAACACCTGTAACACCAGTAACACCAGTAACACCAGTAAAACCAGTAACACCAGTAACACTAGTAACACCAGTAAAACCAGTGAAACCAGTGTAACCAGTAACACCAGTAAAACCAGTGAAACCAGTGAAACCAGTGTAACCAGTAACACCAGTAACACCAATAAAACCAGTGAAACCAGTGTAACCAGTATCACCAGTAACACCAGTGAAACCAGTGTAACCAGTAACACCAGTGTAACCAGTAGCACCAGTAACACCAGTCTGTCATTATTCTAACATAAAGAAGCTCACAGTTTGCTAAATAAAATCTTATTTTCAGAATTATGAAATAAACTGTTATTGTGCAAAGATGCAGGATGAGATCACGTTTAAAAAGTTATTATTATTATTATTATTAAACATGACCCTCACATTTCAAAATATACTTTAAAATAAGAAGGATATTTAATTTTCAGATGCTCTAGGATTATTTCACAATTTCATGGACACAGATCTTGTCTGTATTTATTCATATTGTTTGTTTCAGTTAGCGTTAGCCAGCCGTCCCTCCTCCTGCAGTAGTCTCCAGACAAGCTGGCTAGCTAGTAGGGTACTGGTGTTGGTGTAGGGTACTGGTGTAGGGTAGAGTACTGGTGTTGGTGTAGGGTACTGGTGTAGGGTAGAGTACTGGTGTTGGTGTAGGGTACTGGTGTAGGGTAGAGTACTGGTGTTAGGGTAGGGTACTGGTGTTGGTGTAGGGTACTGGTGTTGAGATAGGTACTGGTGTTGGGGTAGGGTACTGGTATTAGGGTAGGGTACTGGTGTAGGGTAGAGTACTGGTGTTAGGGTAGGGTACTGGTGTTGGGGTAGGGTACTGGTGTTGGGGTAGAGTACTGGTGTTAGGGTAGGGTACTGGTGTTGGGGTAGAGTACTGGTGTTGGGGTAGAGTACTGGTGTTAGGGTAGGGTACTGGTGTTGGGGTAGGGTACTGGTGTTGGGGTAGAGTACTGGTGTTGGGGTAGGGTACTGGTGTTGGGGTAGAGTACTGGTGTTAGGGTAGGGTACTGGTGTTGGGGTAGGGTACTGGTGTTGGGGTAGAGTACTGGTGTTGGGGTAGGGTACTGGTGTTGGGGTAGGGTACTGGTGTTGGGGTAGAGTACTGGTGTTAGGGTAGGGTACTGGTGTTGGGGTAGGGTACTGGTGTTGGAGTAGAGTACTGGTGTTGGGGTAGGGTACTGGTGTTGGGGTAGAGTACTGGTGTTAGGGTAGGGTACTGGTGTTGGGGTAGAGTACTGGTGTTAGGGTAGGGTACTGGTGTTGGTGTAGGGTACTGGTGTTGGGGTAGGGTACTGGTGTTGGTGTAGGGTACTGGTGTTGGGGTAGGGTACTGGTGTTGGGGTAGGGTACTGGTGATAGGGTAGGTTACTGGTGTTGGGGTAGGGTACTGGTG
>JAUPFX010000021.1:26903817-26931317 GCA_036937225.1 Sebastes paucispinis
GACGACCACGACAACAACAAACGGCAACCAATCAGAGAGAGAGATGGGCGGAGCTGAAACCTGATTGGTTCGAGGTAACATGGTGGGAGGAGTCGGGGATCGTGATGTCACAGTTTCACAGAGGGGTAAAAATGAGGCGCTAAGTGATGACATCACAGCGGGTGGTGGGTGTGGCTCCATGCGCAGTGGTGACCCCCCCCCAACATGAGCCCCCCCCTTATCCCCAAACTGAACCACTTACCATTAATGGGCACTTTACACAGAGAGAGAGAGAGAGAGAGAGAGGAGACAGGTATAAGCATCAACGTCAGTGTTAGCCTCAATCTACTGCTAACACAGCTAGCATCACTCAAACAGGAACTAGCTCCCTAGCACTGCAGCTACTCTACTGACAGCTAGCAGCTAGCACCTCAGCTCACCTGGCTCACCTGGCTAACTGTAGCCTCGGCTAACGGCACAACCCCTGAAGACAGATTAGCTAGCCTGAGGAGAGAGGAGAAACAGGAGTTGATGCGTTCCCCTTCCTTCACCTGGACATTCAACTAGCCTAACAGCACCGTTAACATCAGAGTTTTGCCTAAACTGGACGGCCCATTGTTCCATTGGACCGAGAGCCCGTTGTCCCGACAACACATATAGACATATACACGTAGACGCCACATCGACTCCTGGATCGTACGTCAACATGGGCGCCAAATTGGACCAGGCAAGTGAACGGGGGGCTGCCGTGTTCGTGCTTTTGATCCCCCGTTCACTAGTAGAGGCTTAACGGACAGTCTGGACAGGTCCATGATGGCGCCCACGTTGAAGTACCGCCGCAACGGGCTGAAGCGTCCAATAAGGCATCTACGTATATATGTCTGTATATATGTCTGCATATATGTGTGTATATATGTCTCTGTATATATGTCTGTATATATGTGTGTATATATGTCTCTGTATATATGTCTGTATATATGTCTCTGTATATATGTCTGTATATATGTCTGTATATATGTCTGTATATATGTCTGCATATATGTGTGTATATATGTCTCTGTATATATGTCTGTATATATGTCTCTGTATATATGTCTGTATATATGTCTGTATATATGTCTGTGTATATGTCTGTGTATATATGTCTCTGTATATGTCTCTGTATATATGTCTGTATATATGTGTGTATATATGTCTGTATATATGTCTCTGTATATATGTCTGTATATATGTCTGTATATATGTCTGTGTATATGTCTGTGTATATATGTCTCTGTATATGTCTCTGTATATATGTCTGTATATATGTGTGTATATATGTCTCTGTATATATGTCTGTATATATGTCTGTATATATGTCTCTGTATATATGTCTGTGTATATGTCTGTGTATATATGTCTCTGTATATGTCTCTGTATATATGTCTGTATATATGTCTGTGCATATATGTCTCTGTATATATGTCTGTATATATGTCTCTGTATATATGTCTGTATATATGTCTGTATATATGTCTCTGTATATATGTCTGTATATATGTCTCTGTATATATGTCTCTGTATATATGTCTGTATATATGTCTCTGTATATATGTCTCTGTATATGTCTGTATATATGTCTCTGTATATATGTCTGTATATATGTCTCTGTATATATGTCTGTATATATGTCTCTGTATATATGTCTCTATATATGTCTGTATATATATCTCTGTATATATGTCTCTGTATATGTCTGTATATATGTCTGTATATATGTCTCTGTATGTATGTCTGTATATATATGTGTATGTGTGTATATGTCTCTGTATATATGTCTCTGTATATGTCTCTGTATATATGTCTGTATATATGTCTGTGTATATATGTCTGTATATATGTCTCTGTATATACTGTATGTCTGTATATATGTCTCTGTATATATGTCTCTGTATATATGTCTGTATATATGTCTCTGTATATATGTCTGTATATATGTCTGTATATATATGTGTCTCTGTATATATGTCTGTATATATATGTGTCTCTGTATATATGTCTCTGTATATATGTCTGTATATGTGTCTCTGTATATATGTCTCTGTATATATGTCTGTATATATGTCTCTGTATATGTCTCTGTATATATGTCTGTATATGTGTCTCTGTATATATGTCTCTGTATATATGTCTGTATATATGTCTGTATATGTGTCTCTGTATATATGTCTCTGTATATATGTCTCTGTATATATGTCTCTGTATATATGTCTCTGTATATATGTCTGTATATATGTCTCTACATATGTCTCTGTATATATGTCTGTATATGTCTCTGTATATATGTCTCTGTATATATGTCTGTATATATGTCTCTGTATATATGTCTGTATATATGTCTCTGTATATATGTTTGTATATATGTCTGTATATATGTCTGTATATATGTCTCTGTATATATGTCTGTATATATATGTGTCTGTGTGTATATGTCTCTGTATATATGTCTCTGTATATGTCTCTGTATATGTCTGTACATATGTCTGTATATATGTCTCTGTATATATGTCTGTATATATGTCTCTGTATATGTCTGTATATATGTCTCTGTATATATGTCTGTATATATGTCTCTATATATGTCTCTGTATATATGTCTGTATATATGTCTCTGTATATATGTCTGTATATATGTCTCTGTATATATGTCTCTGTATATATGTCTGTATATATGTCTCTATATATGTCTCTGTATATATGTCTGTATATATGTCTCTGTATATATGTCTCTGTATATATGTCTGTATATACAGACGTAGGCAAAATCGTTGGTACCCTTCCGTTAAAGAGAGAAAAACCCACAATGGTCACTGAAATAACTTGAAACTGACAAAAGTAATAATAAATAAAAATTCACTGAAAATTAACTAATGAAAATCAGATATTGTTTTTGAATTGTGGTTCAACAGAATCATTTAAAAAAACAAACTAATGAAACTGGCCTGGACAAAAATGATGGTACCCTTAACTTAATATTTTGTTGCACAACCTTTTGAGGCAATCACTGCAATCAAGTGATTTCTGTAACTCTCAATGAGACTTCTGCACCTGTCGACAGGTATGTTGGCCCACTCCTCGTGAGCAAACTGCTCCAGCTGTCTCAGGTTTGAAGGGTGCCTTCTCCAGACTGCATGTTTCAGCTCCTTCCACAGATGTTCAATAGGATTTAGATCAGGGCTCATAGAAGGCCACTTCAGAATAGTCCAATGTTTAGTTCTTAGCCATTCTTGGGTGTTTTTAGCTGTGTTTTGGGTCATTATCCTGTTTGAGGACCCATGACCTGCAACTGAGACCAAGCTTTCTGACACTGGGCAGCACATTTCGCTCCAGAATGCCTTGATAGTCTTGAGATTTCATTGCACCCTGCACAGATTCAAGACACCCTGTGCCAGATGCAACAAAGCAGCCCCATAACATAACCGAGCCTCCTCCATGTTTCACATTAGGTACAGTGTTCTTTTCTTTGGATGCTTCATCTCTTCGTCTGTGAACATAGAGCTGATGTGACTTGCCAAAAAGCTCCAGTTTTGTCTCATCTGTCCAAAGGACATTCTCCCAGAAGCTTTGTGGCTTGTCAATATGCATTTTGGAAAATTCCAGTCTCGCTTTTTTATGATTTGGTGTCCTCCTGGGTCGTCTTCCATTAAGTCCACTTTGGCTCAAACAGTGACGGATGGTGCGATCTGACACTGATGTACCTTGACCTTGGAGTTCACCTCTAATCTCTCTGGAAGTTGTTCTGGGCTCTTTGGTTACCATTCGTATTATCCGTCTCTTCGATTTGTCATCAATTTTCCCCTTGCGGCCACGTCCAGGGAGGTTGGCTACAGTCCCATGGACCTTAAACTTCTGAATAATATGTGCAGCTGTAGTCACAGGAACATCAGGCTGCTTGGAGATGGTCTTATAGCCTTTACCTTTAACATGAAGGTCTATAATGTTCTTTCTGATCTCCTGAGACAACTCTCTCCTTAGCTTTCTGTGGTCCATGTTCAGTGTGGTACACACCATGATACCAAACAGCACAGTGACTACTTTCACCCTTTAAATAGGCAGACTGACTGATTACAAGTTTGAAGATACCTGTGATGCTATTTACAGGACACACCTTAGTTTAACATGTCCCTATGGTCACATTATTTTACATCTTTTCTAGGGGTACCATCATTTTTGTCCTGGCCAGTTTCATTAGTTTGTTTTTTAAAATGATTCTGTTGAACCACAATTCAAAAACAATGTCTGATTTTCATTAGTTAATTTTCAGTAAATTTTTATTTATTATTACTTTTGTCAGTTTCAAGTTATTTCAGTGACCATTGTGGGTTTTTCTCTCTTTAACGGAACGTTACCAACAACTTTGCCTACGTCTGTATATATGTCTCTGTATATATGTCTGTATATATGTCTGTATATGTTTCTGTATATATGTCTGTATATATGTCTCTGTATATATGTCTATGTATATATGTCTGTATATGTTTCTGTATATATGTCTGTATATATGTCTCTGTATATATGTCTCTGTATATATGTCTATGTATATATGTCTGTATATGTTTCTGTATATATGTCTGTATATGTGTCTCTGTATATATGTCTCTGTATATATGTCTGTATATATATATGTCTCTGTATATATGTCTATGTATATATGTCTGTATATGTTTCTGTATATATGTCTGTATATATGTCTCTGTATATATGTCTGTATATATGTCTGTATATATATGTGTCTGTGTGTATATGTCTCTGTATATATGTCTGTATATATATGTGTCTCTGTATATATGTCTGTATATATGTCTCTGTATATATGTCTGTATATATATGTGTCTCTGTATATATGTCTCTGTATATATGTCTGTATATATATGTGTCTCTGTATATATGTCTGTATATATGTCTGTGGTTGCAGTGATGTCACAGCGTACTGTGGGTGTGGTCAGTACATTCTGACATCACTGGAGAGGCGGAGCAACACTTTTTGACTTCATGTCATCGATGAAGGAAATAATGGTTCTTTAAATCAAGCAGAGAACAAACTGATCTTTGGTTTGAGCTTTAAACCGTCTCATTGTTCTTCTTAAAGGATGTGATGACAGTTAAAGGTCCAGTATCTTGAATGGACAGCAGAGGGCGAGCTAGCTTAGCATAGCTTAGCACAGCTTCCTGTCCTGTGCACTGAAGGTCGTGTCCTGTGCACTGAAGGTCGTGTCCTGTGCACTGAAGGTCGTGTTCGCTTTCTAACTTTCTGCGCATTTCACGTTAAATAAAGAAAATCTGAAAACATCCACAAACAGCTGCGACGTCCCAGAATCCCCAGCGAGACGTCCAGAGACTCAGACAGCAGCTAACGGACTCTGACTGACTCCGCTGGTGTCCCCCCCCCCCCGTCCACGAGGCCGTGTTGTGTCCATGCAGAGGTTGGAGGTCACAGACAGACGTGACGTCAACACGACACGCAGGAATGTTGTGGATGCGGGGATGGAGTGAAGCCCACCGTCGTTTTACAAAGAAAAACCACAGAATAAAAAAACAAAAAAACAAAAACAGCTTCAATAAATAAATGTAAATAATTAATAAAATTTAAAATTTAAAAAATAATTGAATTAACTAAATGATGAAAACAAAAACAAATAAAAAAGAAATAACCAGTTAAAATGTCATACATCAAATAAATGCAAAAAAGAAATAATAAAAAATGAAGAAAACAAAATATTTAATTGAAATATTAATAATAACAATAATAATAATATTAATAATAATATTTATAATAATAATAATAATATGAATAATAATATTTATAATAATAATAATATTAATAATAATAATAATAACAACAACAATAATAATAATAATAATATTAATAATAATCATAATCATAATAATTATAATAATATTAATAGTAATAATATTAATAATACTATTTATAATAATATTAATAATAATAATATTGATGATGTATTGACGTAAATCAAAATCAAAAGGCTCTAAGGTGGAACAAATATAAAATAAATATTCTGTGATATTAAATAAATATAATAATCAAATTGGAGCATTTGGAGGAAAATAAAAATAATAAAAACTTAAATAAAAAAAAAAGTTTTAAAATTAGAAATTAAAAACCCCAAAAGAACCAAAAGCAGCCGAACGAGAAGCAAGCAGGGATGGATGGAAGCCAAAATATCACTCTCTCTTTCTCTTTCTCATTCTCTCCATCCTCTCTGATCTCTGTGTCCTTTCACCTGTCTCACCTGTCTGTCTACTTCCTGTCTGTCTGTCTACTTCCTGTCTGTCTACCTGTCCAGGTTGGGTTTTCTGTCCTACAGAGGAAGGAAAGGAAAAGTGTCTCACCCAGAATGGCCGTCGGTACGAAGGGATCTGTCCTCAGGACACATCAGCAGCAGACAGACAGAGAGAGAGACAGACAGAGAGACAGAGAGGACAAAGGAATAAGAAAGGAAAAAGAAGGAAAAATCAGCTCCCTACATCTCTGTACATGTATAGCTGACTGAGGCTAACCGTCACCACCAGATGAGGACCAGATGTGGACCAGATGAGGACCAGATGAGGACCAGATGAGGACCAGATGTGGACCAGATGAGGACCAGATGAGGACCAGATGAGGACCAGATGTGGACCAGATGAGGACCAGATGAGGACCAGATGGGGACCAGATGTGGACCAGATGAGGACCAGATGAGGACCAGATGTGGACCAGATGTGGACCAGATGAGGACCAGATGAGGACCAGATGTGGACCAGATGAGGACCAGATGTGGACCAGATGAGGACCAGATGTGGACCAGATGAGGACCATATGAGGACCAGATGTGGACCAGATGAGGACCAGATGTGGACCAGATGAGGACCATATGAGGACCAGATGTGGACCAGATGAGGACCAGATGAGGACCAGATGTGGACCAGATGAGGACCATATGAGGACCAGATGTGGACCAGATGTGGACCAGATGAGGACCAGATGTGGACCAGATGAGGACCATATTAGGACCAGATGTGGACCAGATGAGGACCAGATGTGGACCAGATGTGGACCCAGATGTGGACCCAGAGTCCACGCCGGAGACACACCGAGGTACCAACACCTTCCGTCCTCTAGGAGACTTCTAACAGACATCTAAAGACAACGTGTCTTCAGAGGTTTCAGTCTCAGACTATAGAGACGGGGGATCTTACAGGTCTCTGTTTACAGACTACAACCGATTCCTTTAGAGATGATGTCACTTCCTGTTCCTGGTGAAGTGAAGTCCCCTCTGAGGATGCTAACGCTAGCTAGCTATACTAACCTTATTGTTAGCTAATTGATAACAGACTGCTGTCCATCTCTATTCCAGACCATAATACCCTGGCAGGTTACCATGGAGATGTGATACGCTCAGAGGGGGTGTTACCTGGGTAGTAGGAGTTGGGGACGGTGGTGCTGATGGTGTTTGTCTTCAGGGTGAAGGAGGACGGAGACGACACGGCTGGACGGAGACACAACAAACAACCTTCAGTTTAGGAGGAGCTGATGTACCGGATCAGCAGGAGGTCAAGGTTCTGGTTCTGAACGGAGTCTGGTGGTTCTGAACGGAGTCTGGTGGATTTTGTAAAGGCTTTGTAATATTTATTTTATTTTGTAAAGCCTTTGTAATGATATTTCTTTTATTTTGTAAAGCCCGTGTAATGATATTTCTTTTATTTTGTAAAGGCTTTGTAATAATATTTCTTTTATTTTGTAAAGGCTTTGTAATGATATTTCTTTTATTTTGTAAAGCCTTTGTAATGAAATTTCTTTTATTTTGTAAAGGCTTTGTAATGATATTTCTTTTATTTTGTAAAGCCTGTGTAATGAAATTTCTCTTATTTTGTAAAGGCTTTGTAATGATATTTCTTTTATTTTGTAAAGGCTTTGTAATTACATTTCTTTTATTTTGTAAAGGCTTTGTAATGGTATTTCTTTTATTTTGTAAAGCCTTTGTAATTATATTTCTTTTATTTTGTAAAGCCTTTGTAATGATATTTCTTTTATTTTGTAAAGCCCGTGTAATGATATTTCTTTTATTTTGTAAAGCCTTTGTAATGATATTTCTTTTATTTTGTAAAGCCTATGTAATGATATTTCTTTTATTTTGTAAAGCCTTTGTAATATTTCTTTTATTTTGTAAAGCCTTTGTAATGATATTTCTTTTATTTTGTAAAGCCTTTGTAATGGTATTTCTTTTATTTTGTAAAGCCTTTGTAATTATATTTCTTTTATTTTGTAAAGCCTTTGTAATGATATTTCTTTTATTTTGTAAAGCCCGTGTAATGATATTTCTTTTATTTTGTAAAGCCTTTGTAATGATATTTCTTTTATTTTGTAAAGCCTATGTAATGATATTTCTTTTATTTTGTAAAGCCTTTGTAATATTTCTTTTATTTTGTAAAGCCTTTGTAATGATATTTCTTTTATTTTGTAAAGCCTTTGTAATGAAATTTCTTTTATTTTGTAAAGCCTTTGTAATGATATTTCTTTTATTTTGGAAAGCCTTTGTAATATTTCTTTTATTTTGTAAAGCCTTTGTAATGATATTTCTTTTATTTTGGAAAGCCTTTGTAATATTTCTTTTATTTTGTAAAGCCTTTGTAATGATATTTCTTTTATTTTGGAAAGCCTTTGTAATGATATTTCTTTTATTTTGGAAAGCCTTTGTAATGATATCATAATAATAACAATGATCTTGTTATTATTCCTCAGAATGAGGAGCTGAATATTAAACCACAGAAGAAGAAGTGAGTGTGTGTGCTGGAGGAGCTCAGAGGAGGTGAAAGCCAGAGGGAAGGTCGTCTCCTCCGTCTCCTCCGTCCTCTGCACCTCCATCATCCCTCCGTCATCTTCCAGCTCCCTCCAGCCTTGTGGCCGTCTCTCTGACAGTCCGTCACTTCATGATAAAACATTCGGTCATATCACCTACAGTCACTCCTCCGTCTCCTCATCACTCCGTTTCAGTCCTCTCTATTAAACTAGAAGACAAACTGAGTGATCATTTATTCATCATGTTTACTGTCCGTCTGACTGATGGACAGAACAGGAGGACGTCAGCTTGTCTCAGTAATCTGTCCTCATGTCCCTTATTTCATCTTCATCTCGTCTTCCTCTCCTGTCCTTTCATCGTCTCATCGCTTCCTTCTTGTCTCTGCTTGTTGTCTTTGTCTCCTCTCTCATCTTTGTCTTCTATCTCCCGTCTCGTCACTTCTTTTCTCTTTTTCTCTATAATTTGTCTCATTGTGTCTTTGTCTCTCTAATCTTTTGTTTTTTGTCTCACATATGACTTGTTGTATTTCACCCATTTTGCTTTTATCTCTTTTCTTTCTCTCTTTTTTTTCTTTTCTCATCTTGTCCAGTCTCATCTCCGTCTCTCCGTCTCTCCGTCTTTGTCTTTGTCTCGTTGTCTTGTTTTTCCTCTCTCTCAGAATACAGGACACTCCTGTCTCCTTCAGAGGTAAAAGAAGTCACCGGACCAAAGGACCTTTTCTTATCGAGCTCCTTTCCTCTGGAATAACCTCCCTATAGACATCAGACAGTCTGATTCTGTGGAGGTCTTTAAATTTAAACTTAAAACCTGCCGTCTGTCCCTTCCTCTGGAATAACCTCCCTGTAGACATCAGACAGTCTGATTCTGTGGAGATCTTTAAATCTAAACTCAAAACCTCCCGTCTGTCCCTTCCTCTGGAATAACCTCCCTATGGACATCAGACAGTCTGATTCTGTGGAGGTCTTTAAATCTAAACTCAAAACCTCCCGCCTGTCCTTTCACCTGGAGTAACCTCCCTATAGACATCAGACAGTCTGATTCTGTGGAGGTCTTTAAATCTAAACTTAAAACCTCCCGTCTGTCCCTTCCTCTGGAATAACCTCCCTGTAGACATCAGACAGTCTGATTCTGTGGAGGTCTTTAAATCTAAACTCAAAACCTCCCGTCTGTCCCTTCCTCTGGAATAACCTCCCTATGGACATCAGACAGTCTGATTCTGTGGAGGTCTTTAAATCTAAACTCAAAACCTCCCGCCTGTCCTTTCACCTGGAGTAACCTCCCTATAGACATCAGACAGTCTGATTCTGTGGAGGTCTTTAAATCTAAACCTACAACCTGCCGCCTGTCCCTTCCTCTGGAATAACCTCCCTACAGACATCAGACAGTCTGATTCTGTGGAGATCTTTAAATCTAAATTTAAAACCTCCCGTCTGTCCCTTCCTCTGGAATAACCTCCCTGTAGATATCAGACAGTCTGATTCTGTGGAGGTCTTTAAATCTAAACTCAAAACCTCTCGTATGTCCCTTCCTCTGGAATAACCTCCCTATGGACATCAGACAGTCTGATTCTGTGGAGGTCTTTAAATCTAAACTCAAAACCTCCCGTCTGTCCTTTCACCTGGAATAACCTCCCTATGGACATCAGACAGTCTGATTCTGTGGAGGTCTTTAACCCATCCCTTCTTCTGGAATAACCTCCCTATGGACATCAGACAGTCAGATTCTGTGGAGTTCTTTAAATCTAAACTCAAAACCTCTCGTCTGTCCCTTCCTCTGGAATAACCTCCCTGTAGACATCAGACGGTCACCTACCTGTCTACCTACCTGTCTACCTGCCTAATGATAGTGTTGGGGGAGTGTCTTTGGAAGGAGGTCTGAAGGGACGGACTGTCAGTGTTGATGACGTCGAGATTCAGGGACTTTTGGAGCTAGCAGCTAGTTAGCAGCTAGTTAGCAGCTATTGCTGCTAGCTCCTTTGACCACTGGGCTGGTTTAAAGGTTGGATACTTTATTATTATCTAGTGTACTCTTGTTGGTTTCTCTGGACCCCCCCCCCACCACACACACACACACACACACACACACCTTTAAACAACATGGGGTTTGTGTGTTTGTGTGTTTGTGTGTACTCACTGCGTCCGTTCAGTGTGTGCGTGTGCGTGTCCACCATAGTTGTGTGTTGGGAGTTGTTGACCATCAGAGTCATTTCCTGTCTGGAGCTCAGAGTCTCCTTCCTCTTCTTCGCCAACTTCCTGTAGAGACAAAAAACAAACCCATTATATTTCCAGGGTACAACTCTGGACCTTGAACGCACCACGAAAGAGACGTTCACTGAACCTGCGTCACCACGAAACAATCACAACGTATAAGATGACATCAGAAGGTAGCGGCGGTCTTACTCTCTCTTAAGGTGGTACCAGCAGGTTATAATACGTTAAGGTGGTACCAGCAGGTTATAACACGTTAAGGTGGTACCAGCAGGTTATAATACGTTAAGGTGGTACCAGCAGGTTATAATACGTTAAGGTGGTATCAGCAGGATATAATACGTTAAGGTGGTACCAGCAGGTTATAATACGTTAAGGTGGTACCAGCAGGATATAATACGTTAAGGTGGTACCAGCAGGTTATAATACGTTAAGGTGGTACCAGCAGGTTATAATACGTTAAGGTGGTACCAGCAGGTTATAACACGTTAAGGTGGTAACAGCAGGTTATAATACGTTAAGGTGGTACAAGCAGGTTATAATACCTTAAGGTGGTACCAGCAGGTTATAATACGTTAAGGTGGTACCAGCAGGATATAATACGTCAAAGTGGTACCAGCAGGTTATAATACGTTAAGGTGGTACCAGCAGGATATAACACGTTAAGGTGGTACCAGCAGGTTATAATACGTTAAGGTGGTACCAGCAGGTTATAATACGTTAAGGTGGTACCAGCAGGTTATAATACGTTAAGGTGGTACCAGCAGGATATAACACGTTAAGGTGGTACCAGCAGGTTATAATACGTTAAGGTGGTACCAGCAGGTTATAATACGTTAAGGTGGTACCAGCAGGTTATAATACGTTAAGGTGGCACCAGCAGGTTATAATACATTAAGGTGGCACCAGCAGGTTATAATACATTAAGGTGGTACCAGCAGGTTATAATACATTAAGGTGGTACCAGCAGGTTATAATACGTTAAGGTGGTACCAGCAGGTTATAATACGTCAAGGTGGTATATAAATGGAGTTATTACCACTGTATGTCTCTCTTAAGGTGGTATCAGCAGGTTGTATTGTGTGTAATATCAGAGTTAAAGGGCTGTGAGTGAGTTTTAAGGCGGTATGGGGGGTTGTGTTAATGAGCTGTAACTAAACTGGAGATGAGACGGAGACGACGGTTTGCTATAATTGAAGTCGTAATTTTCTAAATTAGTTCTGCTTTTTAAATATATGAGCCATTAAACATCACACACACGCGCACACACGCACACACACACACACACACAAACACACGCACACACACGCACACACGCACACACACACACACACACAGAGGCAGTTAAATGGACATTTCATCGTAGTTGAGATCTCGTCTTCTTTTCCACACGTTTAAAACAGACTTTATATATCATCTATCTCTCCATCATCTCTCTTTATATACATGTCTCTGTGTTGTATAGGCTCTGAGAGGCTCTGAGAGGAGAAGAGGACATTTAAAGGAGAGAAAACATCCTTTCAGTGTCGTCTGTCCATCGACCGTCTCAACACTCTGAAAACACTCCGTCTGCTACAGCTCCATTTAGTTTCTCTCTTTCTATTCCGAGTGTGAGAAGAAAAAACATCCATTTGTCCGATTGCTCACACACACGCACACACACACACACACACACACACACACACACACACACGCACACACACACACACACACACACACACACACACGCACACACACACACACGCACACACACACACACGCACACACAGTGCAAAGTTTAACCCTGACCTGAAAATGGAAAAAGAAAAAAATACTGAAATATATAAATAAATATAAAAAAGGCTTTTAAAGTGAAAGTAAGACATCAGTGAAAGCAGCTGTGTGTGTGTGTGTGTGTGTGTGTGTGTGTGTGTGTGTGTGTGGGGTTAGCGTGGATGACGGTGAAAGCGCTCGGAGGCGAAGCGCTGCCCTCCTCCCCCTCATGTCTCCCGTCTCTTCTTCTGTGGTTCAGTCAGACGGTGAAAACCTGCAGCGGTTCTCTGATTCAGACCTCAACACACAAACGTCTCCAACTCTTCATCTGCTGGAAGACATGACGCTGTCCAACATGTCCAACATGTCCAACATGTCCAACATGTCCAACATGGTCCACACGATATTCCAATAACAGCCAGAGGACACGTGACGACTACAAAGAGACGCAAAACTACCAAAAAGAGACGCAAAACGTCCACAGAGAGATGCAAAACGTCCACAAAGAAACGCAAAATGTCCACAAAGAGACGCAAAACGTCCACAAAGAGACGCAAAACGTCCACAAAGAAACGCAAAATGTCCACAAAGAGACGCAAAACGTCCACAAAGAAATGCAAAATGTCCACAAAGAGACGCCAAACGACTACAGAGAGATGAAAAATTTCCACATAGACGCAAAACGACTACAAAGAGATGAAAAATGTCCACAAAGAGACGCAAAGCGTCCACAAACAGACGCAAAACGACTACAAAGAGATGAAAAATGTCCACAAAGAGACGCAAAGCGTCCACAAACAGACGCAAAACGACTACAAAGAGATGAAAAATGTCCACAAAGAGACGCAAAATGTCCACAAAGAGACACAAAACTACCAAAAGAGACGCAAAACGTCCACAAAGAGACACAAAACGTCCACAAAGAGATGCAAACGTACACAAAGAGACGCAAAACGTACACAAAGAGACGCAAAACGTCCATAAAGAGATGCAAACGTACACAAAGAGACGCAGAACGTCCACAAAGAGATGCAAACGTACACAAAGAGACGCAAAACGTCCATAAAGAGATGCAAACAGACACAAAGAGACGCAAAACGTACACAAAGAGATGCAAACGTACACAAAGAGACGCAAAACGTCCACAAAGAGACACAAAACGTCCATAAAGAGATGCAAACGTACACAAAGAGACGCAAAACGTACACAAAAAGAGACACAAAACTACCAAAAGAGACGCAAAACGTCCATAAAGAGATGCAAACGGACACAAAGAGACGCAAAACGTACACAAAGAGACACAAAACGTCCATAAAGAGATGCAAACGGACACAAAGAGACGCAAAACGTCCACAAAGAGACACAAAACGTCCATAAAGAGATGCAAACGTACACAAAGAGACGCAAAACGTACACAAAAAGAGACGCAAAACTACCAAAAGAGACGCAAAACGTCCATAAAGAGATGCAAACGGACACAAAGAGACGCAAAACGTACACAAAGAGACACAAAACGTCCATAAAGAGATGCAAACGGACACAAAGAGACGCAAAACGTCCACAAAGAGATGCAAACGGACACAAAGAGACGCAAAACGTCCAAAAAGAGATGCAAACGGACACAAAGAGACACAAAACGTCCACTAAGACGCAAAACGTCCATAAAGAGACGCAAAACGTCCACAAAGAGACGCAAAACATAGAGGTGATTTTAGTTATAGAGGTGAATATAGGTATAGAGGTGTATATATAGGTATAGAGATGTATATAGGTATAGAGGTGTATATATAGGTATAGAGATGTATATAGGTATAGAGATGTATATAGGTATAGAGGTGCATATAGGTATAGAGGTGCATATAGGTATAGAGATGTATATAGGTATAGAGGTGCATATAGGTATAGAGGTGCATATAGAGGTATAGAGGTGTATATATAGGTATAGAGATGTATATAGGTATAGAGGTGTATAAAGGTATAGAGGTGTATATAGGTATAGAGGTGCATATAGGTATAGAGGTGCATATAGGTATAGAGGTGCATATAGGTATAGAGGTGTTTATAGGTATAGAGGTGCATATAGGTATAGAGGTGCATATAGGTATAGAGGTGTATATAGGTATAGAGGTGTATATAGGTATAGAGGTGTATATATAGGTATAGAGATGTATATAGGTATAGAGATGTATATAGGTATAGAGGTGCATATAGGTATAGAGGTGTATATATAGGTATAGAGATGTATATAGGTATAGAGATGTATATAGGTATAGAGGTGTATATAGGTATAGAGGTGCATATAGGTATAGAGGTGTATATATAGGTATAGAGATGTATATAGGTATAGAGGTGCATATAGGTATAGAGATGTATATAGGTATAGAGGTGTATATAGGTATAGAGGTGCATATAGGTATAGAGGTGTATATATAGGTATAGAGATGTATATAGGTATAGAGGTGCATATAGGTATAGAGATGTATATAGGTATAGAGGTGCATATAGGTATAGAGATGTATATAGGTATAGAGGTGTATATAGGTATAGAGGTGCATATAGGTATAGAGGTGCATATAGGTATAGAGGTGCATATAGGTACTAAGGTGTATATAGGTATAGAGGTGTATATATAGGTATAGAGATGTATATATAGGTATAGAGATGTATATAGGTATAGAGGTGCATATAGGTATAGAGGTGTATATATAGGTATAGAGATGTATATAGGTATAGAGATGTATATAGGTATAGAGGTGTATATAGGTATAGAGGTGCATATAGGTATAGAGGTGTATATATAGGTATAGAGGTGCATATAGGTATAGAGGTGTATATAGGTATAGAGGTGTATATATAGGTATAGAGATGTATATAGGTATAGAGGTGCATATAGGTATAGAGGTGTATATATAGGTATAGAGATGTATATAGGTATAGAGGTGCATATAGGTATAGAGGTGTATATATAGGTATAGAGATGTATATAGGTATAGAGGTGCATATAGGTATAGAGGTGTATATATAGGTATAGAGATGTATATAGGTATAGAGGTGCATATAGGTATAGAGGTGTATATATAGGTATAGAGGTGTATATAGGTATAGAGGTGCATATAGGTATAGAGGTGTATATATAGGTATAGAGATGTATATAGGTATAGAGGTGCATATAGGTATAGAGGTGTATATATAGGTATAGAGATGTATATAGGTATAGATGTGCATATAGGTATAGAGGTGTATATATAGGTATAGAGATGTATATAGGTATAGAGGTGCATATAGGTATAGAGGTGTTTTACAGGAACGTCAGAGGTTATAAATCTTTACTCGTCTGTTAACGTTTCTTCAGGATTCCTCATCTTTTCAGATCGTATATATATGTATATATATTCTCTCTGTGTTTGTTTCCTTCATGCAGAGCAGAGTCGACCTCTCTGACTCCAATCAGCTATTCTGACCTCTGGCCTCTGACCTCTGACCCCCTCACCCCCAGCAGGAGGAAACATCAGTTTATCAGGAAAATACTGAACACACCTCAGTTCAATAGAGACTCTATGTGTGTGTGTGTGTGTGCGTGTGTGTGTGTGTGTGTGTATGTCGTATCATCTGCGAGGTGTCGGGGGGTTGATTGATTTAACACTTAAAATGAACACACACACACACACACACACACACACAGACAGATGCATGTCAAGGCTAATCTATGCTAATCTAATGAGCGACAGGACAATGACAACGCTGTTAGCAGTAATGGATGTCAGAGTGTGTGTGTGTGTGTGTGTGAGAGTGTGAGTGCGTGTGTGTGTGTGCGTGTGTGAGAGTGTGTAGGTGTATTTCTCCTTGTAACGATCATTTGATCAGACAGGTTTATTACAGCCGACTAATTCTATTAACCCTGCTCCACTGCCCACACACACACACACACACACACACACACAGTACATCAGAGCAGCCTCCTTCATAACGCTGACTGAGTCTCTGACGTCCACATACTTTTGTCCAGATTTGAGTTTCTTATTTAAAAAAAGAAAGTTTACAGGACGACAAACTGACAGAAATATAAAAATATAAATATTACAGCCGTCAATCAATTAAAATGATTAATCACTGATTGATCTCACGTTTTATCTGTTCTAAATGAACCTTAAGGGAGATTAGTCCAGTATTTAATCCTCTTATCAACATGGGAGTGGACTAATATGCTGCTTTATGTAAATGTATGTATATATTTATTATTATAAATCAATGAACAACACAGATCAATGACAGATATTGATCCAGAAACCCTCACAGGTACTGCATTTAGCATAAAACAATATGCTCCAATCATAACATGGCAAACTGCAGCCCAACAGGCAACAACAGCTGTCAGTGTGTCAGTGTGCTGACTTGACTATGACTTGCCCCAAACTGCATGTGATGATCATAAAGTGGGCATGTCTGTAAAGGGGAGACTCGTGGGTACCCATAGAACCCATTTACATTCACTGATCTGGAGGTCAGAGGTCAATGGACCCCTTTGAAAATGGACACGACAGTTTGGAGCTTTATTTAATCAACGTTGACGCGGGGCACCAATATGGGTCTCCTGGTGAAAGTCTGGTGTTTTTAGACCCACCCATCCACCCCGACCTCCGACCTCCACCCCGACCTCCGACCTCCACCCCGACCTCCACCCCGACCTCCGACCTCCACAGCGTTCACCGCTCTATACTTCCTGTACGAGTTGATTTTGTGGGCTATATATGAATTACAGTTCAGTACTTTTAGGAGGATAAGAACAGCCTGAATATAAACACACTAATAAACCTGATTATCAGAACTCAGTCGTGTTTCTGTGGAGAGTTCATTCATTTTATACTTGTTTTAATACATTTCTAATATAAGACTGGAGCTGTGTGCATACACACACACACACACACACACACACACACACACACAGTGACCTGAGGAGGAGGAGGAGGACTTCCTGTCTCCCTGAGGAGGCGTCGATACCTGGAGGGAAACTCAGGTTTCTCTCCTCCGTCTCTTCTTATTGATCAAAGAGTTTCACCAGTTTTATTTTTACTTTTCACATCACGGTTTGAAACAGGAAGCAGAGAGCGTCCTCTTAGCGTTCAACCAATCAGGAGGAAGAACCTGGAGGCGTGTTGGCGTCGAGTCAAGTGAACTAAAATCTTCCTCGAGATACAACTGGAGGCTGATTACAGCAGGAGAAAGATGCACCAGTTGTGGAAAGTAACTAAGTACTTTTACTCAAGCTCTATACTTATGTACAAATCCAAGGTACTTGTACTTTACTTGAGTATTTCCATGTTCTGCTACTTCCTACTCCACTACATCTCAGAGGTAAATATTCCTCGCTGAGAGGAAGTCTCTGAATGTTGTTTGTTCTTATGCACCAAACAGCAGCTCAGAGAACCCGATCCTCTCGGAGTCTGTCGCTGACGTCTTGGAAAGGGCGCCGACTGGGGACTCTATAGTTCTGGGGACTTCAACGCTCACATGAGCGATGATGGAGAAAACTGGAGGGGGGTGATTGGGAGGAACGGCCTGCCTGATCTGAACCTGAGTGGTGCTTTGGACTTCTGTCCTAGTCCTGGATTGACCATAACAAACACCATGTTCGAGCATAGGGTGGTTCATCAGTGTACTTGGTACCAGAACACCCTAGGTGGAGTACTTGGTACCAGAACACCCTAGGCGGTGTACTTTGTACCAGAACACCCTAGGCGGTGTACTTGGTACCAGAACACCCTAGGCGGTGTACTTTGTACCAGAACACCCTAGGCGGTGTACTTGGTACCAGAACACCCTAGGCGGTGTACTTTGTACCAGAACACCCTAGGCGGTGTACTTGGTACCAGAACACCCTAGGTGGAGTACTTGGTACCAGAACACCCTAGGCGGTGTACTTTGTACCAGAACACCCTAGGCGGTGTACTTGGTACCAGAACACCCTAGGCGGTGTACTTTGTACCAGAACACCCTAGGTGGAGTACTTGGTACCAGAACACCCTAGGCGGTGTACTTTGTACCAGAACACCCTAGGCGGTGTACTTGGTACCAGAACACCCTAGGCGGTGTACTTTGTACCAGAACACCCTAGGCGGTGTACTTGGTACCAGAACACCCTAGGTAGTATCTTGGTACCAGAACACCCTAGGTGGTGTACTTTGTACCAGAACACCGTGTCAACGATCGATGATCGACTTCGTGGTCGTATCATCAGATCTGCGGCCGGTTGTTTTGGACACTCGGGTGAATAGAGGAGCAGAGCTGTCAACTGATCACCACCTGGTGCTGAGTTGGATCAGATGGAGGGGGGGGCCTGCCGGTCAGGACCTGGTAAACCCAAACGTGTAGTGAGGGTGAACTGGGAACGTCTGGCTGAGGCTCCTGTCCGCAAGGTCTTCAACTCCCACCTCCAGAAGAATTTTGTGAGCATCCCGGGGGAGGCTGGGGAATCTGAGTGGGCCATGTTCAAAACCTCCAAAACTGAGAGGGTCTGGTTCGGGGACCTCAGAATTGCGTCTCTGCTCTTTGCAGATGATGTGGTTCTGTCAGACCGTGACCTTCAGCAGGCACTGGGGCGGTTTGCAGCCGAATGTGAAGCGGTCGGGATGAGAGTCAGAACCTCCCAGTCTGAGGTCACGGTTCTCTGCTGGAAACCGGTGGACTGCTCTCTCCGGGTTGGGAGTGAGTCTTTGCCCCAAGAGAGGGAGTGCAAGTATCTCTGGGTCTTGTTCAGTAGTGAGGATAAAATGGAGTGGGAGATGGACAGGCGGTTCGGTGCGGCGTCTGCAGTTGTGCGGGCGCTATACCGGACCGTCGTGGTTCAGAGGGAGCTGAGCCGGAAGGGAAAGCTCTCGATTTACCGGTCCATCTACGTCCCAACCCCTCACCTCTGCCCAGGAGCTCTGGGTAGTGACCTGCTGCACCCGCAACCCGGCCCGGATAACCGGCAGACAATGGATGGATGGATAATATTTAAGGGTCAGGTATCAGAAGGGTCAGGAGTCAAGGATCAGAGGGGTCAGGGATCAGAAGGGTCAGGGGTCAAGGATCAGAGGGGTCAGGGATCAGAGGTGTCAGGGGTCAAGGATCGGAGGGGTCAGGGATCAGAGGGGTCAGGGGTCAAGGATCAGAGGTTTTAGGGATCAGAGGGGTCAGGGGTCAAGGATCAGAGGGGTCAGGGATCAGAGGTGTCAGGGGTCAAGGATCGGAGGGGTCAGGGATCAGAGGGGTCAGGGGTCAAGGATCAGAGGTTTTAGGGATCAGAGGGGTCAGGGGTCAAGGATCAGAGGTTTTAGGGATCAGAGGGGTCAGGTATCAGAAGGGTCAGGAGTCAAGGATCAGAGGGGTCAGGGATCAGAAGGGTCAGGGGTCAAGGATCAGAGGGGTCAGGGATCAGAGGTGTCAGGGGTCAAGGATCGGAGGGGTCAGGGATCAGAGGGGTCAGGGGTCAAGGATCAGAGGTTTTAGGGATCAGAGGGGTCAGGGGTCAGAGGGGTCAAGGGTCAGAGGGGTCAGGGATCAGAGGGGTCAAGGATCAGAGGGGTCAGGAATAGGGGCTCAAAGGTTGGGGGTAAGCAGGGATACAGGCAGCACACAGCTCAGCATTGATGTTAGGGTGAAGGTGAAGGGTACAGGTGAGGGGTCAGAGGTCAAACAGGTTACTCACAGGTAGTAAGTGTAGGAGTGATAATTTCTTCGTCTGAGTGGTGGGGCGGAGCAGAGGAGAGATGAGGCGGAGCAGCGGGAGGGACGGGGCGGAGCAGAGGGACGGACGGGGTGGAGCAGAGGAGAGATGAGGCGGAGCAGCGGGAGGGACGGGGCGGAGCAGAGGGACGGACGGGGTGGAGCAGAGGAGAGATGAGGCGGAGCAGAGGGAGGGACAGGGGTGGGGCAGAGGGATGGACGGGGTGGAGCAGAGGGAGAGATGAGGTGGAGCAGAGCAGAGGGAAGGATAGGTGCGGAGCAGAGGGAGGGATAGGTGCGGAGCAGAGGGAGGGATAGGGGCGGAGCAGAGGGAGGGATGGGGCGGGGCAGAGGGAGGAATAGGTGCGGAGCAGAGGGAGGAATAGGTGCGGAACAGAGAGAGGGATGGGGCGGGGCAGAGGGAGGAATAGGTGCGGAGCAGAGGGAGGAATAGGTGCGGAGCAGAGAGAGGGATGGGGCGGGGCAGAGGGATGAATAGGTGCGAAGCAGAGGGAAAGATGGGGCGGGGCAGAGGGAGGAATAGGTGCGGAGCAGAGGGAAAGATGGGGCGGGGCAGAGGGAGGAATAGGTGCGGAGCAGAGGGAGAGATGGGGCGGGGCAGAGGGAGGAATAGGTGCGGAGCAGAGGGAGAGATGGGGCGGGGCAGAGGGAGGAATAGGTGCGGAGCAGAGGGAGGAAAAGGTGCGGAGCAGAGGGAGAGATGGGGCGGGGCAGAGGGAGGAATAGGTGCGGAGCAGAGGGAGGAATAGGTGCGAAGCAGAGGGAGAGATGAGGCGGAGCAGAGGGAGGGAGAGGGATAGGTGCGGAGCAGAGGGAAAGATGGGTGCGGAGCAGAGGGAGGGATGGGGCGGGGCAGAGGGAGGAATAGGTGCGGAGCAGAGGGAGGGATGGGGCGGGGCAGAGGGAGGAATAGGTGCGGAGCAGAGGGAGGGATAGGTGCGGAGCAGAGGGAGGGATAGGTGCGGAGCAGAGGGAGGAATAGGTGCGGAGCAGAGGGAGGAATAGGTGCGGAGCAGAGGGAGGGATAGGTGCGGAGCAGAGGGAGGGATAGGTGCGGAGCAGAGGGAGGGATAGGTGCGGAGCAGAGGGAGGGATGGCATGGAGGGAAAGAGAAAACAGAAAAACAGAAAAAGGAAAAAACAACAGATTAATGTCTCAGAACAGATGAGTTAAATCATTCTGTGAGGAGGTGGAGGAGGACGGTGATTGGCTGGTACAATGTGTCACTCAAAGTGTGAGGGGAGGGGTCACGTCTGATTGGTTACTGATTGGTGAATGTGTGAAAAGAAGAGACAGAGTGACAGCTTGGTTGTCGTGGTTACAGGTGTTAAAAGGAGTAAAGGATCTGAATACTACGTCTTTGTATTTGTTCTCAAAGCCTCCAGAAAAGCCGTGATGACGCGTGACGACGCGTGATGACGTGTGATGTCATTATTCTTAAAGGAAACGGTGTAACTCTCCTTTAATCAGCTGTCAGGACTCTGTTAGCTCAGAACTACTTTGTGTCAGGTGGGGGTATCCCTCCGCCCTGCACTCTCAGCTGTTTGAAGACGAGGCGTAGTAACACGCCGTAGTTCTGACAGTGAAGGCGTAGCGGCGACCGCGTGTCATCAGCCTGCAGCCAATCACAGTTTAACCAGCTTCCTGTTTTCAGTGCTGCTGTAATGAGTCTGACCTCCGTCTGCTCACAGAGTGGAAATCAAACGCACCCGTCAACATTAAAACCCTCATTAGAGACCCAACAACGTTTCCTCTCTGAGTATCTGTTAGAGATCAGAGCGCCATCGACCCGACACACGAGTCCGACTGAAACGCACCACGCCGTACCGACGCACACACACACACACACATACACACACTCTCTCTCTCTGTATAAAGTGTGTCTCTGTAGCCTGAAGCCTTTCAGCTCGAGGCGACTCTGGATATAAAAAACAAAGAATAAAGAATAAAACGCTCTTTCATCTAAATTTCTGTCTCATCGTCGACGTTCACCAAACAGAAGCTTTTCTCTGTGTTTAACTGTGTGTGTGTGTGTGTGCGTGTGTGTGTGTGTGTGTGTGTGTGCGTGTCCCAGTGGGGTTGTGTGTTTGATGTTGGAGGATATAGTCGGTCCACATATAGTTTAATGGTGATTACTGCTGCAATCTGCTCCATTATTCATCCTCATCATCCTCACTGTGTGTGTGTCTTTAATGTTCATTTATCTACATGCAAGATAAAATAATAGAAATATAAATAATATCAGTATAAATAATATAAATAATATCAGTATAAATAATATACAGTAAAACTATTAAGAGACAAAATAGCATATTGTTGGTTTGGACATTAATCAATATTAACTGCATTATCAAACCATATTTACCATTAACTACCACTGAAAATATAAATTACTATTATCAAACCATATTTACCATTAACTACCACTGAAAATATAAATTACTATTATCAAACCATATTTACCATTAACTACCACTGAAAATATGAATTACACACTAATATCAGTCTATGGAGTCGCAGATGAAATTAGACATTTGGCTCTTCACAGGACCAAAGACGTTAAAAAGGAGGTTTTAAATTATATATTTGGTCGATAAAAATATATAATAAATATATTGTTGAACGTCAAAGTTCAAGAATTAAAACATAAAAATAACACAAATAAAAGACGACGAATATTTAAAATAATAATAATATGACTCATGAGGAGCAGAGATAGAAATCAACGACAGATTTTAAAATGATTGAAGTCCAGATCACCAAACTTCTTCTACTGTGTGTGTGTGTGTGTGTGTGTGTGTGTGTGTGTGTGTGTAATATTCTTACCGTTTCTTCATCAGCAGGATGACTCCGAGGAAGATGATGATGAAGAGCAGGATGCCGGCGATGGCTCCGGCGATCTTCACCGTGTGATCCGACTGTTTCTCCTGTTCTGGTTCTGGCTTCCTGGTCGCAGCTCCTGAAAACGTTTAACATCAATGTTAACTAAAATAAAGTAATCTTAATCTTAATCTTAATAGTGACTGAAACAATCTGAACTTCCTGTAACATATGAAAAATAATACTATTGACTTCCATTAACTCCCAGTTCTGATTCTGGTTTCCTGTTCGCTGCATTTGAAACCAACATTAACTATCTTTAAGTAACGTCGCCAGATATTTATATTAACTTCCATTAACTACTGTTAAATACGGTTCAGGTATTACTTTTAACTGATATTAATTACTATTAACTTCCATCAACTGCTAGTTTTCTAGTTTTGTTTTTTGGTCACCAAACCTGGGACATTATTCACATCATAACCATTAACTACCACTACAATTATAATGTTAACATTTACTGCCATTCATTTAAAGCTCTAGTTCTGGTTTGTCACAGCACCTGGGACCGAGTAATTACCATTAACTACCACTAAAACACTGAATTAATTACAATTAACTTGCATTAGGTTTATTAATTTACCTGTAAAATATTTATTACCATTAACTATTCTTAAACACTGAATTAATTACAATTAACTTGCATTAAGTTTATTAATTTACCTGTAAAATATGAATTACCATTAACTACTCTTAAACACTGAATTAATTACAATTAACTTGCATTAAGTTAATTAATCTACCTGTAAACTATCATCAATTACCATTAACTACCACTAAAACACTGAATTAATTACAATTAACTTGCATTAACTACATTCATTTACCTGTAAAATATAATTAATAACCATTAACTACCACTGCCAGTTTTGGTTTTGATTTCCTGGTGTCAGCACGTGGCCAATATTAACGACCATAAATCACAGTAAAATACCATTAACTAACATTAATTACTATTAACCGCCATGTGGTCACCACACCTGGGACATTAATAAATATCGATTACCATTGATAATTACCTATAAAACCAGTAGTTTACATTTAACATACGGTGCTACTACTTTAATTAACATTGAGTCACATTAACTACCACTAAATATTACAAGCATTAACATCAGAAACAACAAACTGTGTAACCATTAACCTCTCATCAAATGAATAAGGATGAGTCTAACGAGTTAAATGAGTTTCTGATGGAGGTTTTGAGACGTGAGGAGGTGAAGATGATGTGTGACGGACGGACGGACGGACGGAGAGCAGCGAGTCCTTCTGACTGTATAATGTGATGGATGTCAATGTGATGAAAAACCCATTACCTGCCCCGTGTGTGTGTGTGTGTGTGTGTGTGTGTGTGTGTGTGTCCAGGTGTAATATCCTCTCTACATGAGAAACGTTCAGGACAAGACGTCGCTGTCGAGCTGTGTAATGTGTGTGTGTGTGTGTAATGTGTGTGTGTGTAATGTGTGTGTGTGTGTGTAATGTGTGTGTGTGTAATGTGTGTGTGTGTGTGCATCACTTTAGACCTACAACACTTTCCCCAATCTGAACCTGACAACAGCCATCAGTCACCGTGTGTGTGTGTGTGTGTGTGTGTGTGTGTGTGTGTTAAACTGGTCGTGACGGAGATGAAACATTTTCCTCTCACTCCGGCGTTGTGACGACAGAATGAAACCAGTCTAACCAGTCCAGCCAGTCTAACCAGTCCAACCAGTCTAACCAACCCAACCAGTCTAACCAGTCTAGCCAACCCAACCAGTCTAGCCAGTCGAACCAGTCTAACCAACCCAACCAGTCTAGCCAGTCGAACCAGTCTAACCAACCCAACCAGTCCAACCAGTCTAACCGGTCCAACCAGTCTAACCGGTCCAACCAGTCTAACCAGTCTAACCAGTCTAACCAGTCCAACCAGTCTAACCAACCCAACCAGTTTAGCCAATCCAACCAGTTTAACCAGTCTAACCGGTCTAACCAGTCTAACTGGTCCAACCAGTCTAACCAGTCTAACCGGTCCAACCGGTCTAACCAACCCAACCAGTCTAGCCAATCCAACCAGTCTAACCAGTCTAACCGGTCCAACCAGTCTAACCAGCCCAACCAGTCTAGCCAATCCAACCAGTCTAACCAGTCTAACCAGTCTAACCGGTCCAACCAGTCTAACCAGCCCAACCAGTCTAGCCAATCCAACCAGTCTAACCAGTCTAACCGGTCCAACCAGTCTAACCAACCCAACCAGTCTAGCCAATCCAACCAGTCTAACCAGTCTAACCAGTCCAACCAGTCTAACCGGTCTAACCAGTCCAACCAGTCTAACCAACCCAACCAGTTTAGCCAATCCAACCAGTTTAACCAGTCTAACCAACCCAACCAGTCTAACCAGTCTAACCAGCCCACTGAGGCTACATGTGATGCTGTGATGGAACCAGTCCGACCCAGCTTAAATCAAACCCAGTTCAGTTCTACAGCGGACCAGAACAGAACCACAGAAACAGAACGGGAGTAGACGGGTCCTTCAACTGTTCTCCACCAATCCACCAAATGGTGCTTGTTGTTAGTTGTCATTGTCATTGGGCGGCTGTGGCTCAGAGGGTAAAGCAGGTTGTCCACCAATCGGAAGGTCGGTGGTTCGATCCCCGGCTGCTCCGGGTCACATGTCGATGTGTCCTTGAGCAAGACACTTAACCCCAAATTGCTCCCGGAGGCACAGCCATCGGTGTGTGAATGAGTATTTAGATTAAATCCTGATGGGCAAAGTTGGCACCTTAGTAGCCTCTGCCATCAGTGTATGAATGTGTGTGTGAATGGGTGAATACTGACATGTAGTGTAAAGCGCTTTGAGTGGTCGGAAGACTAGAAAAGCGCTATATAAGTCCAAGTCCATCCATCCATCCATTGTGAAAACAGAATCCACATAAAATGCGTGGTTGCAGCTTCTGGAAAGCTAGAAAGCTAGTTAGCTAGTTAGCTAGTTAGCTAGCTAGCTAGTTAGATTGTCCCCAGGGGGAGGGACCATTTGGACCCGGCACTGCCGCCGCCTCCAGTCTGCTGTTTGGCTCATTATCCGTAACCAGTGTAGCATTAAAGAATGGTGAAATTAGCAAGCTAGCTAACTAGCTAATTCTGCCATGCTGTCATGCTACACTGGTTGCAGCAGTAGAGATGTCACAGTGAGGACATTTTCCCACCGGTTAATAAACTCGGTGTTACCGATCACAACGGATATTTTAGAGGAAAGATAACGGTCAACATGTGCAGAGTGCTTTTACTGTGGCGCCGCTGGGTCCCACCCGGCGCCGCTCCACCGTGTAACACCAGTAACACCAGTAACACCGACCAGCGCTTAACACCAGTAACACCGACCACCGTGTAACACCAGTAACACCGACCACCGTGTAACACCAGCAACAACGCCTCCGTATGACACCAGTAACACAGACTACAGTGTAACACCAGTAACACTGACTACCGCTTGACACCAGTAACACCAGTAACACCGACCCCCGTGTAACACCAGTAACACCAACCACTGTAACACCAGTAACACCGACCACTGTGACACCACTAACACCAGTAACACCAGTAACCCCGACCACAGTGTAACACCAGTAGCACCGACCACCGTGTAACACCAGTAACACCGACCAGCGCTTAACACCAGTAACACCGACCACAATGTAACACCAGTAACACCGACCACCGTACAACACCAGTAACACGACCACCGTGTAACACCAGTAACACCGACCACAATGTAACACCAGTAACACCGACCACCGTACAACACCAGTAACACGACCACCGTGTAACACCAGTAACACCGACCAGCGCTTAACACCAGTAACACCGACCACAATGTAACACCAGTAACACCGACCACCGTACAACAACAGTAACACGACCACCGTGTAACACCAGTAACACGACCACCGTGTAACACCAGTAACACCGACCACCGTGTAACACCAGTAACACGACCACCGTGTAACACCAGTAACACCGACCACCGTGTAACACCAGTAACACGACCACCGTGTAACACCAGTAACACCGACCACAATGTAACACCAGTAACACCGACCAGCGTGTAACACCAGTAACACGACCACCGTGTAACACCAGT
>JAUPFX010000021.1:26936317-26943817 GCA_036937225.1 Sebastes paucispinis
CAAGATGGAGACGACTAAAAACCAAGATGGAGACGACTAAAAACCAAGATGGAGACGACTAAAAACCAAGATGAGACGACCAAAGACCAAGATGGAGACGAATAAAAACCAAGATGGAGACGACTAAAAACCAAGATGGAGACGAATAAAAACCAAGATGGAGACGACTAAAAACCAAGATGGAGACGACTAAAAACCAAGATGGAGACGACTAAAAACCAAGATGAGACGACCAAAGACCAAGATGGAGACGAATAAAAACCAAGATGGAGACGACTAAAAACCAAGATGGAGACGACTAAAAACCAAGATGGAGACGACCAAAAACCAAGATGGAGACGACCAAAAACCAAGATGGAGACGAATAAAAACCAAGATGGAGACGACCAAAAACCAAGATGGAGACGAATAAAAACCAAGATGGAGACGACTAAAAACCAAGATGGAGACGACTAAAAACCAAGATGGAGACGACTAAAAACCAAGATGGAGACGACTAAAAACCAAGATGAGACGACCAAAGACCAAGATGGAGACGAATAAAAACCAAGATGGAGACGACTAAAAACCAAGATGAGACGACCAAAGACCAAGATGGAGACGAATAAAAACCAAGATGGAGACGACTAAAAACCAAGATGGAGACGAATAAAAACCAAGATGGAGACGACTAAAAACCAAGATGGAGACGACTAAAAACCAAGATGGAGACGACTAAAAACCAAGATGAGACGACCAAAGACCAAGATGGAGACGAATAAAAACCAAGATGGAGACGACTAAAAACCAAGATGGAGACGACTAAAAACCAAGATGGAGACGACTAAAAACCAAGATGGAGACGACTAAAAACCAAGATGAGACGACCAAAGACCAAGATGGAGACGAATAAAAACCAAGATGGAGACGACTAAAAACCAAGATGGAGACGAATAAAAACCAAGATGGAGACGACTAAAAACCAAGATGGAGACGACTAAAAACCAAGATGGAGACGACCAAAAAGCAAGATGGAGACGACTAAAAACCAAGATGGAGACGACTAAAAACCAAGATGGAGACGACTAAAAACCAAGATGGAGACGACTAAAAACCAAGATGGAGACGACTAAAAACCAAGATGGAGACGACTAAAAACCAAGATGGAGACGACTAAAAACCAAGATGGAGACGATCAAAAACCAAGATGGAGACGACTAAAAACCAAGATGGAGACGATCAAAAACCAAGATGGAGACGACTAAAAACCAAGATGGAGACGATCAAAAACCAAGATGGAGATGGACAGAGAGAGACTTTTTTTTTAGTGGGGACTCTTGCTGTTCATGAATGAATCTGTAACTTACACTGATCATTGTCTGTAGTTAAAGCTTAATTCTAACAGTTATTGAAACCATATTGATCTTCTGAGAGAACATGGATCCAGCTGTGAGGAACCCCGTCGCCTCCTGAATGAACGTAAACGTCTCTAAACTGTAGAAGAGAATATTTAAATGAGTTCGTCAGGAGAGCAGAGCACCGTTCACTTCAACAGAAACAGACCTGAAAGAGAAGTTCGTTAATCAGCCAATTAATCAATCAATCATTAGACATTAGTAATCAAACAAGCAGAAAGAGCAGCAGCAGTTCAGAGACAGTCCACCAATCAGAAACAGCTGTGAGTTCAGTTAGCTTTCACGCTAAATGATGCTAACACAACAACGTCTTCTGTTCACATCCAACCTGTGATAAACGGATATATGAACATATATATATGAAATACCGGATTATATATCATATTTAAGATCATGTATTTGTTGTATACAGTATGTAGGTTGATTATTCTGTTCAGTATATACACATATATTTATGAGAATATAGATTTTACTTTTGTAGTTTGAATGTTCATAACTTTGAATTATTCTAAATGTATTTCTATACATTATTTAATATATAAATACACATATATGTAGAGCTATTCTGATCCATGTTGTTTGTATATACTGGGCATTGTATAACAGTATATTCAAAACAAAAACATGTATTTGATATATGGGATTAGAATACATTTATACTCTACACTTTACTTTTACATCACGATGTTGTTCTACTATAGGTTGTTGTTGTTGTTGTTGTTGTTGTTGTTCATATAATCCACATAAAAATATGAATTTAACATTTAGTTAACAAATATGAATCATACATTTTTATTTACATTTAAATGTGATTTTCGTTCATGTAGAAAACGTGTTTTGTTTTAAATATATTCATATTTCATTGTGTTCATACCTTATTATGAAAACATGGCTTTACATTTTAACATATTAACATATAGACAAAGAAATATAGGAATAAATGTATTCATATATGTGTTGATTGAACAGTGCCATTCATACACATGTAATCAATATGAAAAATATGAATATGATAAATGTTTTTTTTATTTTAATATATTATTATAATTATATTATTATATATATTATATAACCTAATAGTTTAAATATACTCGGAAATATATACCCCCCCAAATGTTTCATAACATATGTAATGTATACGTGCATAAAATGTCAGTTTGTATATATGTATAGCCTAATAAATGTATAATAGAGTATATTAATATATTCAAACAACATATATTAGTAATTAGTCGTATTTCTGTGTTCATATATACCTTCATTATGTTTTATATAAACGTTTTCCATTATACTGATTTAATATGTAAATATTAAAATCACATATTTACATATTTGCATATATATTGCCCCGTATATTCAAACTATATTAGATAATGTGTGTAGTGTATATTTGTAAAATATTTAGAACATATGAACACATTAAAATCACATTTATATATTTAACATATTGATTATATGTGGATAAATGGCACTGTTTGTTCAGTCAACACATATATTAATACATTTATTCCTATTTTTTCTTGTATATATGTTAATGTACGAAAATGTAAAGCTATATTTTTGATAATACTTATAAGGTATGAACACAATGAAATATGTATATTTAAAAAAAGAAATGTTTTCTATGTGAACAAAAATCACATTTCAATACAAATGTTAAATTCATATTTTATGTGGAATATATGAGCAACAACATGAACTATATATTTATATATATATATACATATATATATATACAGTATATATATATATATATATATATTGCCAGATATCTCCTGTTTGTCCACCATATCTAGTCAGGGAACATTTAGTTTGTTTATTCCTAGATGAGTATTTCCTCCCTTCGGCATCCTTTGTATTAATTGTATGTGTGAGGTGAGTTGCATTATGGGACTTTATGTGTGTGTGTGTGTGTGTGTGTGTTTCAGTCCTTCCTCGTATTTCAGAATAAAATCATTTAGCTTGAAACTGTGTTTTCTTTGTGCTAAACTGTCCAGTTAACATTCAGCAGACGTTCAGCTCTCCTTTAAATTCACATCAGCTCCGCTCACTGTTAGCGCTGCAAGGCACTGTGGGTACTCTGAAAGGGGGGGGGGACTCCCCCCTGGGAGATCTGGTTGGCTGCTGCAGCGTGACTGACAGGTGCCAGGGGACCGGCAGAGCCAATCAGCATCTGGTGTCGTTAGCCACCAGAACTGTGCTCCAATAAAAGCTGATTAAAGCCAGAACAGTCAATTAATGAGTGTGTGTGTGTGTGTGTGTGTGTGTGTGTGTGTCTGTGTGTGTGTGTGTCTGTGTGTGTGTGTGTGTGTCTGTGTGTGTGTGTCTGTGTGTGTGTGTGTGTGTCTGTGTGTGTGTGTCTGTGTGTGTGTCTGTGTGTGTGTGTGTGTGTATGTGTGTGTGTGTGTCTGTGTGTATGTGTGTGTGTGTCTGTGTGTGTGTCTGTGTGTGTGTGTGTCTGTGTGTGTGTGTGTGTGTGTCTGTGTGTGTGTGTCTGTGTGTGTGTGTCTGTGTGTGTGTGTGTGTGTGTGTATGTGTGTGTGTGTGTCTGTGTGTATGTGTGTGTGTGTCTGTGTCTGTGTGTGTGTCTGTGTGTGTGTGTGTCTGTGTGTGTGTGTGTGTGTGTCTGTGTGTGTGTGGTGTGTGTGTGTCTGTGTGTGTGTCTGTGTGTGTGTGTGTGTGTGTGTGTGTGTGTGTGTGTCTGTGTGTGTATGTGTGTGTGTGTGTCTGTGTGTATGTGTCTGTGTGTGTGTCTGTGTGTGTCTGTGTCTGTGTGTGTGTCTGTGTGTGTCTGTGTGTGTGTGTGTGTGTGTGTGTGTGTGTATGTGTGTGTGTGTCTGTGTGTATGTGTGTGTGTGTCTGTGTGTGTGTCTGTGTGTATGTGTGTGTGTGTGTGTGTGTGTGTCTGTGTGTATGTGTGTGTGTGTCTGTGTGTGTGTCTGTGTGTGTGTCTGTGTGTGTGTGTGTGTGTGTGTGTGTGTCTGTGTGTATGTGTGTGTGTGTCTGTGTCTGTGTGTGTGTCTGTGTGTGTGTCTGTGTGTGTGTCTGTGTGTGTGTCTGTGTGTGTGTGTGTGTGTGTGTGTGTGTCTGTGTGTATGTGTGTGTGTGTCTGTGTCTGTGTGTGTATGTGTGTGTGTGTCTGTGTGTGTGTGTGTGTGTGTGTGTGTGTCTGTGTGTATGTGTGTGTGTGTCTGTGTGTGTGTCTGTGTGTGTGTCTGTGTGTGTGTGTGTGTGTGTGTGTGTGTGTGTCTGTGTGTATGTGTGTGTGTGTCTGTGTCTGTGTGTGTGTCTGTGTGTGTGTCTGTGTGTGTGTCTGTGTGTGTGTGTGTGTGTGTGTGTGTGTGTGTGTGTGTGTGTGTGATAATCCTGGATGTTCATCCGGGGACATGACGGTGTTTTAGCTTGTTTAGCTGCGCTGTAAAACTGCTCTCTGGACACCCGTAGAGAGTCACAGTCATTAGCCTTGTGTTAGCCTGGCGTTAGCGTAGCATAGAGTTCAGTGTGCGTTTCATTTCTGTTGTGTGTCCGTCCGTCTGTCTGCAGAGGACACCAGGTCGTCCTGTCCTACTAGAGGACAGACGGACAGAGTGAAGGACAGATGTCGAAGACGAGCTGCCATCTGTGAGCCGTTATACTTCTGGATGGGACCAGAGTGCTAACCATTAGCTTAGCGCTCCAACAGCTAACTGCCATCTGTGTCTCATTACACAGAATGGACCGGCCGCTGCCTGGCTAGCTAGCGGCTAATTTAGCAGTTAAATCCAGTCCAGCAGTCAGCAGAGTTCAACAGAGATTCAGCAGAGACCAGAAACTGGGTCCAAGCAGCTAACGATGCTAACCAGTAACAGTACAAAATAAAATGTACTCTCCACTTACAACATAAAAATTTCAAAGTAAAACATTATGTAATACTTATGATGTACTAAATACATCTAAAAATGAAATGGTACTGAACACTTTTCACAATATAATGCACCTCAGCAACTGTCAAAATAAAACAATTAATACCTTTCAAAATAAAACATACTATGTTTACCATTCTAAATTGTAAATATTAACACATTTCAAAGTAAAACTCAATTTACAAAACAAAATTTACCAAAAATCTTTTGACTATAAAATAGCACTCAACACCTTTCAAAATAAAACATACTGTTTACCATTCTAAATTGTAAATATTAACAAATTTCAAAGTAAAACTCTACATAAAAATGTAAATATGTACTCAACATCTTTCAAAACAAAACTACTCTGTACCTGTCAAAATAAAATGTGCTCTACGTGTTTCGAAATAAAATCTACTCAACTCCTGTTGAAGTTAAATGTACAAACACCTTTCAAATTTAAATGTATTAACAACTTTATGAAATGAAATTGATAGAACAAAAACTTTCAACATAAAATGTAACCTACAACTTTTTGAACAATGTACCCGATGGCTTTTCAAAGTAAAATTTACACAAAACCTTTCGACGATAAAATACCACTCAACACATTTCAAAATAAAAATGTACCCAAAACACAATTAAAATGAAACAATAGGGTAAATTTCCAAAATAAAATGGAATGGGTCACCTTTTCAGAATAAAATCTGCCTTTAAACATTAAATCCGAAAATATACTCCTTCAAAATAAAATGCACTACAAGTCCTTACCTTTAGTGGCCACCCGCACACAGTCGATCTTTGTTTCCTGTCAGAGAGAAGCAAATTAGTTTCCTGTCAACACAAATGCCGACATATTAGCTGTCACACACACACACACACACACAGACACACACACACACACACACACACACACACACAGACACACACACACACACACAGACACAGACACAGACACACACACACACACACACACAGACACACACACACACACACACACACAGGTGGTAAACAGAGCAGACAGACGGTGGATGGTTGTGGATCAGCGCCTGTTCTGACATTTAACAACCGACGTTCTACTGAGAACATCGTTCTGCTTTTAACAAACAGATGACAAATTAACCACCAGAGCTACACACACACACACACACACACACATGCAGTGGTGTGTCTCTGCGGTGTGGCGACAGTAAAAAGCATTACGGTTGCTGCATTATTCAACACACACACACACACTCACACACACACACCAATTACACCAATTAAACCTCCCGGCGTCAATAATTAACACACAAGTGTGTGTGTATGTGTGTGTGTGTGTCTAACCGTAAACAATTATCTTTATTCACACACATACGTGACAAAACACACACACGCACACACACACATCCCCCCACTGCAGCCCATTAGTGTCACTGGTCAGGCTGTTGGAACCATCTCCACTCCCATTAAACTGTGTGTGTGTGTGTGCGTGTGCGTTTGTGTGTGTGTGTGTGTGTGTGTGTGTGTGTGTGCGTGCGTGCGTGCGTGTGCATGTGCGTGTGTGTGTTGGTATCTCTCAGTTTCACTTCTCTGGTTTTTATGACAGAAAGAACAAAAAGTGAAGGAAATTGAAAGGAAACTGTAGAATAGAGTAGAACAGAGTAGAATAGAGTAGAATAGAATAGAATAGAATAGAATAGAGTAGAACAGAGTAGAACAGAGTAGAATAGAGTAGAATAGAATAGAGTAGAACAGAGTAGAATAGAGTAGAATAGAATAGAGTAGAATAGAATAGAATAGAGTAGAATAGAGTAGAATAGAATAGAATAGAGTAGAATAGAGTAGAATAGAGTAGAATAGAATAGAATAGAGTAGAACAGAGTAGAATAGAGTAGAATAGAGTAGAACAGAGTAGAATAGAGTAGAATAGAGTAGAATAGAATAGAGTAGAACAGAGTAGAATAGAGTAGAATAGAGTAGAACAGAGTAGAATAGAGTAGAATAGAATAGAGTAGAACAGAGTAGAATAGAGTAGAATAGAGTAGAACAGAGTAGAACAGAGTAGAATAGAGTAGAACAGAGTAGAACAGAGTAGAATAGAGTAGAACAGAGTAGAACAGAGTAGAATAGAGTAGAACAGAGTAGAACAGAGTAGAATAGAGTAGAACAGAGTAGAACAGAGTTGAATAGAGTAGAATAGAATAATGGGACCTTTGTTCTAACGTGTGTGAGTCTGGACA
>JAUPFX010000021.1:26946317-26951317 GCA_036937225.1 Sebastes paucispinis
CAGCTCTGCCTCTCCTCCATCACTCTCTCCTTCACTTTTATTAACTCTGTCTGTATGTGGAGGCTGTAACTTTAGAACCGTCTGACATTAAACTGATAATTCATTTCATCCTGTCCGTGCACGTATTAAATCCTATATGTGGCTAAAGGACATGAAGACAGAACACTAATGGAAGACTTTCCACATGAAAAATCATCACTTTGTCTCTTTGTCAACTGATTATAATTGAAAATAAATTCCTGCTCGCCAGCCTGCTGTGAGAAGAAGAATTAGAGCTCTAAAGGACAAATAAATACCAGCTATCGGTCAGGGTGACGGAGGAGAGGAGGTGTCCCATAAAGGATGCTTGTTACCACGGTGATTTAATGCTTCTTGACGACTGCTGTTATGGAGCTTCATTATGGTTTCAGTGTGCTGAGCAGAGAGAGCAAAAAAACACTGAAACTCTGGACAACTGTACGGCAACGATGAAAAACTCTACTGCCTCTACCAAAACTCTACTGACTCAACAAAAACTCTACTGCCTCTACGAAAACTCTACTGACTCAACAAAAACTCTACTGACTACAAAAACTCTATTGACTCTAAAAACTCTACCGACCACAGAAACTCTACTGACTCTAAAAACTCTACCGACCACAGAAACTCTACTGACTCTAAAAACTCTACCGACCACAGAAACTCTACTGACTCTATGAAAACTCCAGAGACTACAGAATATCTACTGACTATAAAAAAGCTTTTTGGGCTTTTACAAAAATTCTACCAACTCTATATACAACTCTAGAGACTCTACAGAAACTCTACAGACTCTATAAAAACTCTACCAACACTAAAAACTCTACAAAAACTTAATAATACTTAGAACAATACTGAGAATCCAGAAACTGAATTTCTACAGATTCTACAAAAATTCAACCAACTCTACGAAACTCTACCACCTCCATAACAAAAGCTACTGACTAAAAAAGACTTGAACAAATCTACTAAACGTGACCTGGACTATGAAAACTCTATTAACTCTAGAAAAAAATCAATGGACACTATAAAAACTCTACCAATTCCATAACAACTCTAGAGACTCTAAAAAAACTCTACCAACTCTATAATAACTCTACCAACTCTATAAAACCTCTACCAACTCTATAACAACTCTAGAGACTCTATAAAACCTCTACCAACTCTATAACAACTCTAGAGACTCTAAAAAACCTCTACCAACTCTATAATAACTCTAGAGACTCTAAAAAACCTCTACCAACTCTATAATAACTCTACCAACTCTATAAAACCTCTACCAACTCTATAACAACTCTAGAGACTCTAAAAAACCTCTACCAACTCTATAATAACTCTACCAACTATATAAAACCTCTACCAACTCTATAACAACTCTAGAGACTCTAAAAAACCTCTACCAACTCTATAATAACTCTACCAACTATATAAAACCTCTACCAACTCTATAACAACTCTAGAGACTCTAAAAAACCTCTACCAACTCTGTAATAACTCTAGAGACTCTAAAAAAACTCTACCAACTCCATAATAACTCTAGAGACTCTAAAAAACCTCTACCAACTCTATAATAACTCTAGAGACTCTAAAAAACCTCTATCAACTCTATAATAACTCTACCAACTCTATAAAACCTCTACCAACTCTATAATAACTCTAGAGACTCTAAAAAACCTCTACCAACTCTATAATAACTCTAGAGACTCTAAAAAACCTCTACCAACTCTATAATAACTCTACCAACTCTATAACAACTTTAGAGACTACAAAACCTCTACCAACTCTGTAATAACTTTAGAGACTACAAAACCTCTACCAACTCTGTAATAACTCTAGAGACTCTAAAAAACCTCTACCAACTCTATAATAACTCTAGAGACTCTAAAAAACCTCTACCAACTCTATAATAACTCTACCAACTCTATAACAACTTTAGAGACTACAAAACCTCTACCAACTCTGTAATAACTTTAGAGACTACAAAAACTCTACCAACTCTATAATAACTCTAGAGACTCTAAAAAAACTCTACCAACTCTATAAAAACTCTACCAACTCTATAACAACTTTAGAGACTACAAAACCTCTACCAACTCTATAAAAACCTCTACCAACTCTATAAAAACCTCTACCAACTCTAAAAAAACCTCTACCAACTCTAAAAAAACTCAGAGAAACACCTTCCAGCTGGATGAGACTCTGCCGGCTCTACAACGGTTCTACTGAAGCTCCACTAACTCGGCTGATATGGGATGTTACGACACTAGAAACCAGCCGACAGCAGACGGACAGTTTGCTGCTCTGTGGTCCACCAGCAGGTGTCAGAGTTCACACAGACGGAGTGTGTGCTTCACAGAAACACGGAGCTGCACCTGAACGCACCACAGTGAGTTTTCATCAGCGTTCGTGTCCCGAAGGAAACGTGGGAAACAATAGTTGTGTTTTTCAGTGGAACCTGATTCAGGACAGCAGCCATACATCACACTGGGGGGGGGAGCATTGTCACATTTCCTGCTGGACAGGAAACCAGAGGAGGACAGAAAGATACACACTAACACACACACACACACACACACACACACACTGCAGTATGTGTGTATTGTTTAACTCCCAACAGGAACCAACAGATTCAATCACTTCTTCCTTCTTTCTTTCTCTTTTCTTTCTTCTCCTCCTCTCTCCTCCCCCTCACATCTCTTTTCTTCCTCTCTGTTTCTGACAAACCGTCTCCAATCACATTTCTTCACGCTCACGTCGCAGCACTTGTTGTGTGTGTGTGTGTGACAGTAATCTGATTACAGCTGCAGGTCGCTCGCGGCAACACCTTTTGTCCTGCGATCTGAGGCTCCTATACACCAGTGTGTGTTGTACTGTATACTGTGTGTGTGTTGTTGTATAGAGTGTGTTGTTGTATAGTGTGTGTGTTGTTGTGTAGTGTATGTATTGTTGCCTGAGGGCCGACACTCACTCTGGTGTCAGAGGAGACAAAAGCAAAGTTAAATATAAACACACAAACATGGAATCATATCTCAGAGCAGCATCTGTTCAATCAGATGGATTTCAAATAAACTATCATGTCGATTAACACACCACATGTCACACACACACACACACACACACACACGCACACACACACATACACACACTCTTTAAATCTCCCGTCTTGTTCGTGCATGAAAAGAAAAGAAATAAATCTGGTTCTGCTTGAAATGATCCGTTTTCTTCCTTTCAGTCGTCGGTGTGTCGACATGTGTTAGATATGAACACTGTGTTCTCCCAGGCCACCTGAACATCCCACCAGCTGCTGGATTCATCCATGTTTAAAGGAGGAGAATCATCAGGGGGGGTGATCCTCCAGACGCCGTATGTACATTAAAACATCACGTTGGAGTGTTGACGGAGGAAGTGAAGGAGACGCTCAGAGAGGTAAATAGAGTTTAAAATGACATCGTTCATTCAGACATGACAGCACACAGCTGCCGGGGAGGGGCGGGGGGGGGGGGGGGGACGTAGAAGTCAACATCAGAAAAACAACGTTCACGTCACAAAGCACACAGGAATGTGCACTAGCATGTACATGAGCCTGATTCAAATTCTGGTTCACTCTCTATGAACACTTTTTGGGCTCTACAAAAACTCTACCGACTCTACAACAGCTCTACAGACTCTACAACAACTCTACAACAACTCTACAGACTCTACAACAACTCTACAGACTCTACAACAACTCTACAACAACTCTACAGACTCTACAACAACTCTACAGACTCTACAACAACTCTACAGACTCTACAACAACTCTACAACAACTCTACAGACTCTACAACAACTCTACAGACTCTACAACAACTCTACAACAACTCTACAGACTCTACAACAACTCTACAGACTCTACAACAACTCTACAACAACTCTACAGACTCTACAACAACTCTACAGACTCTACAACAACTCTACAGACTCTACAACAACTCTACAAAAACTCTACCGACTCTACAACAGCTCTACAGACTCTACAACAACTCTACAACAACTCTACAGACTCTACAACAACTCTACAGACTCTACAACAACTCTACAACAACTCTACAGACTCTACAACAGCTCTACAGACTCTACAACAACTCTACAACAACTCTACAGACTCTACAACAACTCTACAACAACTCTACAGACTCTACAACAACTCTACAGACTCTACAACAACTCTACAACAACTCTACAGACTCTACAACAGCTCTACAGACTCTACAACAACTCTACAACAACTCTACAGACTCTACAACAACTCTACAGACTCTACAACAACTCTACAACAACTCTACAGACTCTACAACAACTCTACAGACTCTACAACAGCTCTACAGACTCTACAACAACTCTACAACAACTCTACAGACTCTACAACAACTCTACAGACTCTACAACAACTCTACAACAACTCTACAGACTCTACAACAGCTCTACAGACTCTACAACAACTCTACAGACTCTACAACAGCTCTACAGACTCTACAACAACTCTACAACAACTCTACAGACTCTACAACAACTCTACAGACTCTACAACAACTCTACAACAACTCTACAGACTCTACAACAGCTCTACAGACTCTACAACAACTCTACAACAACTCTACAGACTCTACAACAACTCTACAGACTCTACAACAACTCTACAACAACTCTACAGACTCTACAACAACTCTACAGACTCTACAACAACTCTACAACAACTCTACAGACTCTACAACAACTCTACAGACTCTACAACAGCTCTACAGACTCTACAACAACTCTACAACAACTCTACAGACTCTACAACAACTCTACAGACTCTACAACAACTCTACAACAACTCTACAGACTCTACAACAGCTCTACCGACTCTACAACAACTCTACAGACTCTATAACAGCTCTACCGACTCTACAACAACTCTACAGACTCTACAACAGCTCTACAGACTCTACAACAACTCT
>JAUPFX010000021.1:26963817-26968817 GCA_036937225.1 Sebastes paucispinis
TATAGTTATTATAGATGTTATAGTTATTATGGATGTTATAGTTATTATAGATGTTATAGTTAATATAGTTATTATAGATGTTATAGTTATTATGGATGTTATAGTTATTATAGTTATTATAGATGTTATAGTTATTATAGTTGTTATTATTATTATAGTTATTATAGATGTTATAGTTATTATAGTTGTTATTATTATTATAGTTATTATGGATGTTATAGTTATTATAGTTGTTATTATTATTATAGTTATTATGGATGTTATAGTTATTATAGATGTTATAGTTATTATAGTTATTATGGATGTTATAGTTATTATAGATGTTATAGTTATTATAGTTATTATAGATGTTATAGTTATTATAGTTATTATAGTTGTTGTATACGAGGCTGTGGTCGCCATGACGTCTGCTATGAGAGCAGAAGAAGAAACGATGAAACATGAAGCCTCTCAGTGACTTCCTGTTGATCTGCCGCCACGCTGAGCTCTAAGTCCTAAAGCCTGTCTGAGGACACACTGCTGTATTATTCAACACACACACACACACACACACACACACACAGACACACACACACACACACACACACACACAGACACGCACACGCACACACACACACACACACACACACAGACAAACAGAAGCTGGTTTATAATTTATTGGATGTAAAATGAATAAATAAAAGTGAGTTGAAGACGGAGACGAGTTATCAGAGCGCACATCATCATACTGAGTGTGTGTGCGTGTGCGTGTGTGTGTGTGTGTGTGTCAATCACTCGTTCCATCTTCATGTTCTCTGCTGTTGATCTCAGAGGAACGTTTGTTTTAATCTGCTGACGTCTCAGAGGGGCGGAGACCACAACACTCACACTGACAGACTGATCTGTTCTCTGATCTAGAACCCAACAACATCCTCAAGGAACCCAAGAGTCTCATCAAGGAGCCCATGAACCTCATCAAGGAACCCAAGAACCTCATTAAGGACCTCTAGAACCTCATCAAGGAACCCATGAACCTCATCAAGGAACCCATGAACCTCATCAAGGACCTCTAGAACCTCATCAAGGAACCCATGAACCTCATAAAGGACCTCTAGAACCTCATCAAGGATCTCTAGAACCTCGTCAATTACCTCTAGAAGCTCATCAAGGACCTCTAGAACCTCATCAAGGTACCCATGAACATCATCAAGGATCTCTAGAACCTCATCAATTACCTCTAGAACCTCATCAAAGACAACTAGAACATCTTCAAGGATCTCTAGAACATAGTCAAGGGCCTCTAGAACCTTGTCATGGACCTCTAGAACCTCATCAGTGATAACTAGAATCTCATCAAAGACAACTTGAACATCTTCAAGGATCTCTAGAACCTCGTCAATTACATCTAGAACCTCATCAAGGATCTCTAGAACCTAGTCAAGGGCCTCTAGAACCTCATCAATGATAACTAGAAACGCATCAAAGACAATTAGAACATCTTCAAGGATCTCTAGAACCTCGTCATTTACCTCTAGAACCTCTTCAATTACCTCTAGAACCTAATCAAGGATCTCTAGAACCTCATAAAGGATCTCTAGAACCTAGTCAAGGCCTCTAGAACCTCGTCGATTACCTCTAGAACCTCATCGATAATAACTAGAACCTCGTCAAAGAACTAGAACCTCATCAAAGATCTCTAGAACTTAGTCAAGGGCCTCTAGAAGCTTGTCATGGACCTCTAGAACCTCATCAGGGACCTCTAAAACCTCATCAACGGCCTCTAAACCTTATTTAATAGATTCAGAACATTATTAAATATATTCAGAAAAATATTAAATATATTTAGAACAATATCTTTCATCCTGATTTATCTCACCAAGAACACTCGACATGTTCTACCTCACGGTTGAGTACGCAGCGCAACAAGATATCTCTGTTTACCACCATATTTAGAACAATGAGAGATGTATTCAGGAACAGAGGAACCTCTAGAACTCCTGAATGAAGGATCCCTGTAAGAGTCGGTTACTCTGAATGAAGGATCCCCGTTAGAGTCGGTTACTCTGAATGAAGGATCCCCGTTAGAGTCGGTGTCTTGAATGAAGGATCCCCCGTAAGAGTCGGTTATTCTGAATGAAGGATCCCCGTTAGAGTCGGTTATTCTGAATGAAGGATCCCCGTTAGAGTCGGTTACTCTGAATGAAGGATCCCCGTTAGAGTCGGTTACTCTGAATGAAGGATCCCCGTTAGAGTCGGTGTCTCTGAATGAAGGATCCCCGTTAGAGTCGGTTATTCTGAATGAAGGATCCCCGTTAGAGTCGGTTACTCTGAATGAAGGATCCCCGTTAGAGTCGGTTACTCTGAATGAAGGATCCCCGTTAGAGTCGGTGTCTCTGAATGAAGGATCCCCGTTAGAGTCGGTGTCTCTGAATGAAGGATCCCCGTTAGAGTCGGTTACTCTGAATGAAGGATCCCCGTTAGAGTCGGTTACTCTGAATGAAGGATCCCCGTTAGAGTCGGTGTCTCTGAATGAAGGATCCCCGTTAGAGTCGGTGTCTCTGAATGAAGGATCCCCGTTAGAGTCGGTTACTCTGAATGAAGGATCCCCGTTAGAGTCGGTGTCTCTGAATGAAGGATCCCCGTTAGAGTCGGTTACTCTGAATGAAGGATCCCCGTAAGAGTCGGTTACTCTGAATGAAGGATCCCCGTTAGAGTCGGTTACTCTGAATGAAGGATCCCCGTTAGAGTCGGTTACTCTGAATGAAGGATCCCCGTTAGAGTCGGTTACTCTGAATGAAGGATCCCCGTTAGAGTGTGTGTGTGGTATGAGGCCTCTGTGGGAGGGGGGGCGGGGGGGTGGTTCTGTCAGCTGCAGTCTGTGTTTATGAGAACATACCAGAGAACCAGAGAACCAGAGGGGCGGGTCAGAGCCGGGTCGGAGCTCTGAGAGGTGTTGAGGTGCGTCGTGTTGCAGCAGGTCTGAGAGGACGTGTTGAAACCTGACTCAGTTATTTCTTCCACACCCATCCCATAATAACACCCCGACGTCTGCAGCACCACATGACGACTACATGTATACAGGAAGACTTTACTCTATATACTCTTACACATTATCATAATAACATAATAATAACATCATGTCTTAAAACCTTTATATCAGTTTTGACTTCCCGTCCTGTACATCCGCTCGGCGATGTCGTTGTCTTATGTAACGGACAAACAAAAGGTACGACATCAAATTATAATCATAAATCTGTGAAGAGTTCTGAAATAAGACATAAAATCAAACGTGTGAATGGTCAATAATAAAAACAGAACAGACTAAAAGAGGAATAAAGTCTAAAGAACAAAGAGACGAACAGAGAACCAGACTGCAGCAGTCAGATCACTGCACCTGCTAATTACTGAGCTAATTACTAATCACATGCTGTTTGTTGTTGGTTTGCACCCACAGGGCACGCGCACACACACACACACACACACACGCGCGCGCACACGCACGCACGCGCGCACGCACACTCACATACACACACACACGCACGCACACACACGCGCGCACACGCACGCATGCGCGCACGCACACTCACATACACACACACGCACGCACACACACACGCGCGCGCACACGCACGCATGCGCGCACGCACACTCACATACACACACACACACTCATACACACACACACACACACACACAAGCGCGCACGCACGCAGTGAGTGTGTGTGTGTGTGTGTGCGTGAGGAGATGGATGAGGTAACAGCTAGCATGCTATGCTGATGTGTTCAGTGTAGCCATTAGGAGCTAATGAGCGCGGCGCTAACGAAGCCTCGCCCGGCTCGCTGCCTTAATGACCTCACCGTTAACCATTAGCCACCTGATGAGCTCAGCGCTAACGCAGGCTAGCGCAGCACGCTACGCTAATGACTCCTAATGAGCTCAGTGTAGCTTAGCGCTTAGCCGCTAGCTGCTAGCAGCCGTCACAGTAAAGAGACTCTGAGGCTGTTTGATGGGTTCTGTTTTACATCCTGGTACTTTGGTTCACTACCTGACAGACGACATACTGGGACACTAAAGTACTAAAGTCCTACAGTACCTCATCCTGCGGTAGAACGGGTACTAGAACGCTCAGTCAGAAGCCGAGTCAGAGCGGAGCGTTCCTCATCAGGTCGTGACCTTGTGACCCGACTCACCTGCACACTTGGTCCTGGCTCGGAGCGGTGGTCCGGGGTTTCCCGTGCCTCCGTCCAGGGGCCTGGTGAGCAGGACGCTGATCTCGTACTCGGTGTCCGGGTCCAGGTGTCCGATCTTATGGGTCGGCTTATCGACGGGCGTGGTGTCGATCAACATGCCGGACATGGTGCGGTACTCCACCTCAAGAACACATTAGTACAGGTTCCTTACATCAGAACACACAGCGTGAGTCCTGTCCACTAGAACCCCCTCACAGATCACTAGAACCTCCTCATAGATCACTAGAACCCTCTCACAGGTCACTAGAACCTCCTCACAGATCACTAGAACCTCCTCACAGATCACTAGAACCTCCTCACAGATCACTAGAACCTCCTCACAGATCACTAGAACCTCCTCACAGATCACTAGAACCTCCTCATAGATCACTAGAACCCTCTCACAGGTCACTAGAACCTCCTCACAGATCACCAAAACTCCTCACAGATCACTTGAACCTCCTCACATATCCCTAAAACCACCTCACAGATCACTAGAACCCCCTCACAGATCACTAGAACCTCCTCACAGATCACTAGAACCTCCTCATAGATCACTAGAACCTCCTCACAGATCACTAGAACCCCCTCACAGATCACTAGAACCTCCTCACAGATCACTAGAACCTCCTCATAGATCACTAGAACCTCCTCACATATCACTAGAACCCTAGTACCACCTCACAGATCACTAGAACCCCCTCGCAGATCACTAGAACCACCTCACAGATCACTAGAACCTCATCAAAGATCACTAGAACCTCCTCACAGATCACTACAACCCCCTCACAG
>JAUPFX010000021.1:26978817-26983817 GCA_036937225.1 Sebastes paucispinis
AGTAATACTACACACAGTATTACTACACACAATAATATTACACAGAGTAATACTACACAGAATAGTACTATACACAATATTTCTACACAAAGTAATACTACACAGAACAGTACTACACAGAGTAATACTACACAGTAATACTACACAGAGTACTATTACACAGAGTAGTACTACACAGAGTAATACTACACAGAGTAGTACTACACAGAGTAATATTACACATAGTAATACTACACAGAGTACTACTACACAGAGTAATACTACACAGAGTAATACTACACAGAGTAGTACTACACAGAGTAATACTACACAGAGTACTATTACACAGAGTACTACTACACACAGAGCTACTGCACAGAGTAATACTAAACAGAGTAATACTACACAGAGTAATACTAAACAGAGTAATACTAAACAGAGTAATACTACACAGAGTAATACTACACACAGTATTACTACACACAATAATATTACACAGAGTAATACTACACAGAATAGTACTATACACAATATTTCTACACAAAGTAATACTACACAGAGCAGTACTACACAGAGTAATACTACACAGTAATACTACACAGAGTACTATTACACAGAGTAGTACTACACAGAGTAATACTACACCGAGTAGTACTACACAGAGTAGTACTACACAGAGTAATACTACACAGAGTAGTACTACACAGAGTAATATTACACATAGTAATACTACACAGAGTACTACTACACAGAATAATACTAAACAGACTAATACTACACAGAGTAGTAAGTATTGATGGGTAGTGATAGTTATTGATAGTATATTGATATTATATTGATAGTATATTGATAGTTAATTGATAGTTATTGATATTATATTGATAGTTTATTGATAATATACTGATAGTATATTGATATTATATTGATAGTATATTGACAGTATATTGATAGTTATTGATATTATATTGATAGTTATTGATATTATATTGTTAGTATATTGATAGTATATTGATATTATAGTGATAGTTTATTGATAGTATATTGATATGATATTGATAGTATATTGATAGTATATTGATATTATATTGATAGTATATTGATAGTTAATTGATAGTTATTGATATTATATTGATAGTTTATTGATAGTATATTGATATTATATTGATATTATATTGATAGTATATTGATAGTTATTGATATTATATTGATAGTATATTGATATTATATTGATAGTTATTGATATTATATTGATAGTATATTGATATTATATTGATAGTATATTGATAGTTATTGATATTTTAGTGATAGTATATTGATATTATATTGATATTATATTGATAGTTATTGATATTATATTGATAGTATATTGATATTATATTGATATTATATTGATATTATATTGATAGTATATTGATAGTTATTGATATTATAGTGATAGTATATTGATATTATATAGATAGTATATTGATAGTTATTGATAGTATATTGATAGTCATTGATATTATAGTGATAGTATATTGATATTATATAGATAGTATATTGATAGTTATTGATAGTATATTGATAGTCATTGATATTATAGTGATAGTATATTGATATTACATTGATATTATATTGATAGTATATTGATATTATATTGATAGTATATTGATATTATATTGATAGTATATTGATAGTTATTGATATTTTAGTGATAGTATATTGATATTATATTGATAGTTATTGATATTATATTGATATTATATTGATATTATATTGATATTATATTGATATTATATTGATAGTATATTGATAGTTATTGATATTATAGTGATAGTATATTGATATTATATAGATAGTATATTGATAGTTATTGATAGTATATTGATAGTTATTGATATTATATTGATAGTATATTGATAGTATATTGATATTATATTGATAGTTATTGATATTATATTGATAGTTATATTGATAGTATATTGATAGTTATTGATATTATATTGACAGTATATTGATAGTATATTGATATTATATTGATAGTATATTGATAGTATATTGATAGTTATTGATATTATATTGATAGTATATTGATAGTTATTGATAGCGTCTTGAGATAACTTCTGTTGTGATTTGACGCTATACAAAAATAAATTGATTTGATTTGATTTGATTTGATAGTATATTGATAGTATATTGATAGTATAATGATAGTATATTGATAGTTATTGATAGTATATTGATAGTATATTGATAGTATATTGATAGTATAATGATAGTATATTGATAGTATATTGATAGTATGATAGTATATTGATAGTATAATGATAGTATATTGATAGTATAATGATAGTATATTGATAGTTATTGATATTATAGTGATAGTATATTGATATTATATTGATAGTATATTGATAGTTATTGATAGTTATTGATATTATAGTGATAGTATATTGATAGTTATTGATAGTATATTGATAGTTATTGATAGTTTAATGATAGTTATTGATAGTATATTGATAGTATATTGATCAGTATTGATCGGTACCTGCAGGTAGAGCAGCAGGTTGCTCTGCGGTTGTCCGTTCACTGTTATTGATAGTATATTGACAGTATATTGATAGTTATCGATAGTATATTGATCAGTATTGATTGGTACCTGGAGGTAGAGCAGCAGGTTGCTCTGCGGTTGTCCGTTCACTGTTATTGATAGTATATTGACAGTATATTGACAGTATATTGATAGTTATTGATAGTATATTGATAATATATTGATAGTATATTAATAGTTATTGAAAGTATATTGACAGTATATTGACAGTTATTGATAGTATATTGATAGTATATTGATAGTATATTGATAGTTATTGATAGTATATTGATAATATATTGATAGTATATTGATAGTATATTGATAGTTATTGAAAGTATATTGACAGTATATTGATAGTTATTGATAGTATATTGATAGTATATTGATAGTTATTGATAGTATATTGATAGTATATTGATAGTTATCGATAGTATATTGATCAGTATTGATTGGTACCTGGAGGTAGAGCAGCAGGTTGCTCTGCAGTTGTCCGTTTACTGTTATTGATAGTATATTGATAGTATATTGATAGTTATTGATAGTATATTGATCAGTATTGATTGGTACCTGGAGGTAGAGCAGCAGGTTGCTCTGCGGTTGTCCGTTGACCGTACAGTGAAATGCCGCCGTCTGTCCCGCGTTCACCTCCACGCCTTTAATGTGCAGGAAGTGAGGCGTGCTCACTGAGGACACACACAAACATAGTGGTCAGAGGTCAGAGGTCACACACTGATGACATCATCACCTGACTGACAGCGCCATGGTAACGGCTAACGGCTAACGGCTAACTCTCCTGATCTCTGGAGCCAGGCAGCCAAACTCTGACCTATCCAATCACAAGATGGAAGAACCGCATGTGCGTATGTGTGTGTGTGTGTGTGTGTGTGTGTGTGTGTTTACACAACAGTGTGTGTTTTCAATCAGTTTATTGGACAGTGTCGAGGTAAAAACAGGCAGCGAGGAAAAGTTCAGGTCAAGGATGTTTACTGGAGATTTAATGCACAACACACACACACACACACACTGGACGGTGTGTGTGTGTGTGTGTGTGTGCGTGTGTGTGTGTTGTTCACATAACAAAGCAACATCAAAATGTGAGTCTTCAGACGGCCGATAGATAAACAGACGGATGGATCAAAGTCCTGCTAATCAATTTATATTTAATGAGCTCCCCTGTCTCCACACACACACACACACACAAACAAACACACGCACTCACACACAGACAGACACACGCACACACACACACACACACACACACACACACACACACTGACCTTGATTCTATGATGCCAGCTCTCAACTTTTAACATCGTTATCCAATTAAGCATCCAAACCTCGTTAACCAATTAGGAGCCTGTTCTACAAGAAGGGGGTGGGGCCTGTGTGTGTGTGTGTGTGTGTGTGTGTGTGTGTGTACTTACTGCACTGGTGTCCCTGCAGTGTGATGTCCTTGATGGCCAGAACTCCTCTCTGACCGGTGCTGACCGCCTCGAACACCACCTGACACACAGAAACACCAGCGTTACCACGGTTAACGTCACTAGCAGTAGCAGTAGCAGTAGTACTAGTAGTAGTAACAACAGTAGTAGTAGTAATAGTAGTATTAACAGTAGTATTAACAGTAGTATTAGCAGTAGTATTAACAGTAGTAATAGTAGTATTAACAGTAGTATTAGCAGTAGTAGTAGTAATAGTAGTATTAACAGTCGTATTAGCAGTAGTATTAACAGTCGTATTAGCAGTAGTATTAACAGTAGTATTAGCAGTAGTATTAGCAGTAGTAGTAATAGTAGTATTAACAGTCGTATTAGCAGTAGTATTAGCAGTAGTATTAGCAATAGTATTAACAGTAGTATTAGCAGTAGTAATAGTAGTATTAACAGTCGTATTAACAGTAGTATTAGCAGTAGTATTAGCAGTAGTATTAACAGTAGTATTAGCAGTCGTATTAGCAGTAGTATTAGCAGTAGTAATAGTAGTATTAACAGTCGTATTAACAGTAGTATTAGCAGTAGTATTAACAGTAGTATTAGCAGTAGTATTAACAGTAGTATTAGCAGTAGTAATAGTAGTATTAACAGTCGTATTAACAGTAGTATTAGCAGTAGTATTAGCAGTAGTATTAACAGTAGTGTTAGCAGTAGTATTATCAGTAGTATTAGCAGTAGTAATAGTAGTATTAACAGTCGTATTAGCAGTAGTATTAGCAGTAGTATTAGCAGTAGTATTAACATTCGTATTAGCAGTAGTATTAGCAGTAGTATTAGCAGTAGTATTAACAATAGTATTAGCAGTCGTATTAGCAGTAGTATTAACAGTAGTATTAGCAGTAGTATTAGCAGTAGTATTAACAGTAGTATTAACAGTAGTATTAGCAGTATTAGCAGTAGTAATAGTAGTATTAACAGTAGTATTAGCAGTAGTAGTAATAGTAGTATTAACAGTC
>JAUPFX010000021.1:26988817-26996317 GCA_036937225.1 Sebastes paucispinis
ACACCGACCAGCGATGAGTTATACCTGAACAAGTTACTAACAGGAACTTTAATTTGATTGTATTATTTATTTAGAATATTAAAATAATGAATATTAGTTTAATATTTGTATTTAAAGTATAAAAGGAGGAAGCTTCAGAATCAGATATATCTATAAATGATTCTTCCACAGTCTTCTTCCTGGTTAAAACCTGCTGCCTACATTACCCAGTATGCACCTCTCCCTCTGACAGCTGTGAGGTAGATTGTGTTTATTTATGTTAGTATGAGTTTACAGTAGAACCTCCCAACACCTGGAAACACCTGGAAACACCTGGAAACACCAGGTAGACCAGGTAGACCAGGTTTACCAGGTAAAGCAGGTGGACCAGGTGAACCAGGTAGACCAGGTGTGTGTGTGTGTGTGTGTGTGTGTGTGTGTTACCTGGTAGTAGTTGGGCCAGAAGGTGGACACGGCTAGCTCCACCCCGTTCCAGGTGTGGTAGGCGGGGCCTGAAGAGTTAAAGACGGGAACTCCCAGAGGACTGTTGTTCTCTGTAGGACACAAACACTGTGAACACCTGAGAGCTCCGCCCCCCCACAGACACACCTGAGAGCTCCACCACCCCACAGACACACCTGAGAGCTCCAACACCCCACAGACACACCTGAGAGCTCCACCCCCCCACAGACACACCTGAGAGCTCCACCACCCCACAGACACACCTGAGAGCTCCACCCCCTCCCACAGACACACCTGAGAGCTCCACCACCCCACAGACACACCTGAGAGCTCCGACCCCCCCCACAGACACACCTGAGAGCTCCACCACCCCACAGACACACCTGAGAGCTCCGCCCCCCCACAGACACACCTGAGAGCTCCGCCCCCCCCCAGACACACCTGAGAGCTCCGCCCCCCCACAGACACACCTGAGAGCTCCGCCCCCCCACAGACACACCTGAGAGTGATGCAGTATTAGTGTGCAGTACTGTAGTACTGTGATGCAGTATTAGTGTGTAGTACTGTGATGCAGTATTAGTGTGTAGTAGTGTAGTACCGTGATGCAGTATTAGTGTGTAGTACTGTAGTACTGTGATGCAGTATTAGTGTGTAGTACTGTAGTACTGTGATGCAGTATTAGTGTGTAGTACTGTAGTACCGTGATGCAGTATTAGTGTGTAGTACTGTAGTACCGTGATGCAGTATTAGTGTGTAGTACTGTAGTACTGTAGTACTGTGATGCAGTATTAGTGTGTAGTACTGTAGTACTGTGATGCAGTATTAGTGTGTAGTACTGTAGTACCGTGATGCAGTATTAGTGTGTAGTACTGTAGTACTGTAGTACTGTGATGCAGTATTAGTGTGTAGTACTGTAGTACTGTGATGCAGTATTAGTGTGTAGTACTGTAGTACTGTGATGCAGTATTAGTGTGTAGTACTGTAGTACCGTGATGCAGTATTAGTGTGTAGTACTGTAGTACTGTAGTACTGTGATGCAGTATTAGTGTGTAGTACTGTGATGCAGTATTAGTGTGTAGTACTGTGATGCAGTATTAGTGTGTAGTACTGTATTTGTACCTTTGATGTATACGTTGAGCGTGGCGGGCGCGGCGCCCTCGCGGCCGCCCGCCTGGTAGAACAGGAAGCTGACGCAGTGCGTGTCGTTCTCTTTGAGCGGCGGCAGCAGCAGCTGAGCGCGCTGACCGCCGTAACGACCCGACGTGTTCACAAACAGGAAGGAGGAACCTGCAGACAGGAAGACAAAAACGGAACACAAAATAAAAGTCCTGAAAGTACACAATGAGGGAATTCCAGACTTCAAAATAAAAGCATGATGTCATACAGACATGTTAAAAAAGAAATCAACAAAATAAAATATAAATCTGAAATATGTGAGCTGATGAAAAGATATCAAAATAAAAGCAGCAAAAATGATAAACTTCATGAGAAAATTCCCCGACTTCAGAATAAAAGCATGTGTTTTTAATGACCAGCAGACATCATAGAGAGAGGGACTGAGACGTCAAAATAAAAGCATACGTAGTTGTGCTAAGTTCTCAGATGGGAAATAGAGACTTTCAAATTAAAGCATTTGACTAAAAAAGATAAAAGAACCGAGCGACAAACAGGAAGTCCAGAGCTGACAGACGAAGATAAGAAAATAAAAGACTCTCATTAGAATATATTAGAGCATGAAAACCCAGAACTCATCATTAAGATGGAAAATAAACTCTGTGTGTGCGTGTGTGCGTGCGTGCGTGCGTTCGTGTGTGTGTGTGTGTGTGCACGTGTGTGGTCCCTCATTAGTGTGTGTTGCTGTCGTGACTACAGCTGTCAATCATCGGAGCTCTGGATTCACTTCTCTTTATGTTTCTGTTTCTATGAAATTCAAATCAATACTGACACACGCACACACACACACAGACACACACACACACACACACTGTGAAGGGTGTCTCCATGGTAACGTGGTTGTACAGCTGTCAGTCAGACGGTTCAGAGGCTCTTCTTGCTGATGGATGTTTGAAGGAGTTTTTTGGGCCTTTATTTTGAAGAGTTTCTAGTTTCCCCAAAAAAACATCAAAACTTCATCTTCTGGGTTTAATTTATAATCTGAGTTCTCCTCAGACTGATAGTTTACTTTAGTTTAGTTTGAGTTTTATTGGTGTAATGTTCTCTACAAATATCATTCATCACATTTATGTTAGTAAGTATTTTTAATTTATATATATATTTATATATATATCTATAAATATATGATAAGATTCAAGATTCAAGATTCAAGATGTTTATTGTCACGCCGGTTGTACAGGTACAAACGTGTGAAATACTTTTCGCTAGGAAGCTCCATTAAATAATAAATTATATTACATTTATAATATGATAATATGTTAATGTTATGATATATATATATATTTATATACAGTATATATATATATATATATATATCAGTAACAGTGATGTATTGATGAGTCAACCTTCAGACGTGAAAACAGATCAATTTAATCTGAGAACAGATTTCTGTTTTATTTCATTTCCACCTCACAGGAGTGTGTGTGTGTGTGTGTGTGTGTGTGTGTGTGTGTGTGAGAGAGAGTGTGTGTCAACAGATCAATGGTCCTTCAGGAGAATCGATTAGAAAAACAAGTTTTAATCATCGCAGAGAGAAGAGGAGGAGGAGGAGGAGGAGGAAGAGGAAGAAGAGGAGGAGGAGGAGGAAGAGGAGGAGGAAGAGGAGGAGGAGGAGGAGAGAGGAGGAGGAGAAGAGGAGGAGGAGGAGGAGGAGGAGAGAGGAGGAGGAGGAGGAGGAGAAGAAGATGGGCGTGTGAGGACAGTTCATTAACCATCTAAATTCATATTTCTTCTTCTCTGACAGTAAACTGATCAAAGTCTTCACACATCAGACACTTTTTACAGTGTGTTGACTCTCTACTGTCCAATCCTTCATTACAGATCTTTATCATTATATGAATTAAATACATTATCTTATTTATGTATTTAATATCTAATTTATTTAATATCTTATTTATTTAATATCTCATGTATTTAATATCTCATGTATTTATTATCTCATGTATTTATTATCTCATTTATTTAATATCTCATGTATTTATTATCTCATGTATTTATTATCTCATGTATTTATTATCTCATGTATTTATTATCTCATTTATTTAATATCTCATGTATTTATTATCTCATGTATTTATTATCTCATTTATTTAATATCTCATGTATTTATTATCTCATTTATTTAATATCTCATGTATTTATTATCTCATGTATTTATTATCTCATGTATTTATTATCTCATGTATTTAATATCTCATGTATTTATTATGTATTTATTATCTCATGTATTTATTATCTCATGTATTTATTATCTCATGTATTTATTATCTCATTTATTTAATATCTCATGTATTTATTATCTCATGTATTTATTATCTCATGTATTTATTATCTCATTTATTTAATATCTCATGTATTTATTATCTCATGTATTTATTATCTCATGTATTTATTATCTCATTTATTTAATATCTCATGTATTTATTATCTCATGTATTTATTATCTCATTTATTTAATATCTCATGTATTTATTATCTCATTTATTTAATATCTCATGTATTTAATATCTCATGTATTTATTATCTCATTTATTTAATATCTCATGTATTTATTATCTCATGTATTTAATATCTCATGTATTTATTATCTCATGTATTTAATATCTCATGTATTTATTATCTCATGTATTTAATATCTCATGTATTTATTATCTCATGTATTTAATATCTCATGTATTTATTATCTCATGTATTTAATATCTCATGTATTTATTATCTCATGTATTTATTATCTCATGTATTTAATATCTCATGTATTTATTATCTCATGTATTTAATATCTCATGTATTTGAAGTGTCTTTCTGTGCCTTTAGTTCCAGCTCATGTCTCCGTATCTCCGTGTTTTGTCCCGACCGGTTTGGTCATGTCTCCATGTGTATGTGTGAAAACACATGTGTGTGTGTGTGTGTACCAGCTGTTTCCGTAGCAACCGAGGAATGCTCCAGAACAAACAGGCGGAGAGGTCGAGGCGTACGTGTGTGAAACCCTCAAACATCTGGAGACAGGAAGTCTCTTTTATTCCAGCTGTTATTACTTCATCTCTTTCTATTAAAGATGTTTTACAGATGTTTTACAGATGTTTTACAGCGTTTCCAGCTCATCCAGAGGAAAAGCTCTTTATATTTGAATATTCTTGGTTTCTACTCAGAGTCTTTATGCACAAACTGAAAATGTCCATAATCCAGCTGCTTCAGGGGTTATTCCAGATGTTTATTCTGTTCAGGGTTATTTCAGATGTTTATTCTGTTCAGGGTTATTCCAGATGTTTATTCTGTTCAAGGTTATTCCAGATGTTTATTCTGTTCAGTGTTGTTCCAGATGTTTATTCTATTCAGGGTTATTCCAGATGTTTATTCTAATCAGGGTTATAACAGATGTTTATTCTGTTCAAGGTTATTCCAGATGTTTATTCTGTTCAGGGTTATAACAGATGTTTATTCTGTTCAGTGTTGTTCCAGATGTTTATTCTATTCAGGGTTATTCCAGATGTTTATTCTGTTCAGGGTTATAACAGATGTTTTCTGAGATCAGTGGACAAAACTTATTTTTTCTGATTTCTACCTGGATTGATGGACATTTATTCAATTTATTCATTCTATTTCTTCTATTTCTTCTATTTATCTATTATATTTATTTCTTTGATTTGATTTAATTTATTTGTTTTATTTATTTAATTGATTTATTGTATTTATTATATTTATTTCATTATTTCTTCTATTTTATTTTGTCTTCATCTCGTGTTAGTTGTAGTTTTCGTGTGTTAGTTGTAGTTTTCGTGTGTTAGTTGTAATTTTCGTGTGTTAGTTGTGTTAGTTGTAGTTTTCGTGTGTTAGTTGTAATTTTCGTGTGTTAGTTGTGTTAGTTGTAGTTTTCGTGTGTTAGTTGTAATTTTCGTGTGTTAGTTGTAATTTTCGTGTGTTAGTTGTAGTTTTCGTGTGTTAGTTGTAGTTTTCGTGTGTTAGTTGTAATTTTCGTGTGTTAGTTGTGTTAGTTGTAGTTTTCGTGTTTTTCGTGTGTTAGTTGTAGTTTTCGTGTGTTAGTTGTAATTTTCGTGTGTTAGTTGTAGTTTTCGTGTGTTAGTTGTAGTTTTCGTGTTTTTCGTGTGTTAGTTGTAGTTTTCGTGTGTTAGTTGTAATTTTCGTGTGTTAGTTGTAGTTTTCGTGTGTTAGTTGTAGTTTTCGTGTGTTAGTTGTGTTAGTTGTAATTTTCATGTTAGTTGTAGTTTTCGTGTGTTAGTTGTGTTAGTTGTAATTTTCGTGTGTTAGTTGTAATTTTCGTGTGTTAGTTGTAATTTTCGTGTGTTAGTTGTAGTTTTCGTGTGTTAGTTGTAGTTTTAGTTGTAATTTTCGTGTGTTAGTTGTAATTTTCGTGTGTTAGTTGTGTTAGTTGTAGTTTTCGTGTGTTAGTTGTAGTTTTCGTGTGTTAGTTGTAGTTTTCGTGTGTTAGTTGTAATTTTTGTGTGTTAGTTGTAGTTTTCGTGTGTTAGTTGTAGTTTTCGTGTGTTAGTTGTGTTAGTTGTAATTTTCATGTGTTAGTTGTAGTTTTCGTGTGTTAGTTGTAATTTTCGTGTGTTAGTTGTAGTTTTCGTGTGTTAGTTGTAGTTTTAGTTGTAATTTTCGTGTGTTAGTTGTAATTTTCGTGTGTTAGTTGTGTTAGTTGTAGTTTTCGTGTGTTAGTTGTAGTTTTCGTGTGTTAGTTGTAGTTTTCGTGTGTTAGTTGTAATTTTCGTGTGTTAGTTGTGTTAGTTGTAGTTTTCGTGTGTTAGTTGTAATTTTCGTGTGTTAGTTGTGTTAGTTGTAGTTTTCGTGTGTTAGTTGTAATTTTCGTGTGTTAGTTGTAATTTTCGTGTGTTAGTTGTAGTTTTCGTGTGTTAGTTGTAGTTTTCGTGTGTTAGTTGTAATTTTCGTGTGTTAGTTGTGTTAGTTGTAGTTTTCGTGTTTTTCGTGTGTTAGTTGTAGTTTTCGTGTGTTAGTTGTAATTTTCGTGTGTTAGTTGTAGTTTTCGTGTGTTAGTTGTAGTTTTCGTGTTTTTCGTGTGTTAGTTGTAGTTTTCGTGTGTTAGTTGTAATTTTCGTGTGTTAGTTGTAGTTTTCGTGTGTTAGTTGTAGTTTTCGTGTGTTAGTTGTGTTAGTTGTAATTTTCATGTTAGTTGTAGTTTTCGTGTGTTAGTTGTGTTAGTTGTAATTTTCGTGTGTTAGTTGTAATTTTCGTGTGTTAGTTGTAATTTTCGTGTGTTAGTTGTAGTTTTCGTGTGTTAGTTGTAGTTTTAGTTGTAATTTTCGTGTGTTAGTTGTAATTTTCGTGTGTTAGTTGTAGTTTTCGTGTGTTAGTTGTAGTTTTCGTGTGTTAGTTGTAGTTTTCGTGTGTTAGTTGTAATTTTTGTGTGTTAGTTGTAGTTTTCGTGTGTTAGTTGTAGTTTTCGTGTGTTAGTTGTGTTAGTTGTAATTTTCATGTGTTAGTTGTAGTTTTCGTGTGTTAGTTGTAATTTTCGTGTGTTAGTTGTAGTTTTCGTGTGTTAGTTGTAGTTTTAGTTGTAATTTTCGTGTGTTAGTTGTAATTTTCGTGTGTTAGTTGTGTTAGTTGTAGTTTTCGTGTGTTAGTTGTAGTTTTCGTGTGTTAGTTGTGTTAGTTGTAGTTTTCGTGTGTTAGTTGTAGTTTTCGTGTGTTAGTTGTAATTTTCGTGTGTTAGTTGTAGTTTTCGTGTGTTAGTTGTAGTTTTCGTGTGTTAGTTGTAATTTTCGTGTGTTAGTTGTAATTTTCGTGTGTTATTTTCGTGTGTTAGTTGTAGTTTTCGTGTGTTAGTTGTAGTTTTAGTTGTAATTTTCGTGTGTTAGTTGTAATTTTCGTGTGTTAGTTGTGTTAGTTGTAGTTTTCGTGTGTTAGTTG
>JAUPFX010000021.1:27001317-27008817 GCA_036937225.1 Sebastes paucispinis
CCCCTCCTCCTCCTCCTCCTCTTCTCTCCATCCATCACAGTGAACAGGACAGTAACCACCTCCTCTCTGTGTGTCCTCGCTCAGCCTGTCTCTCACGTGATTGGCTCTGTGATTTAAGAGCGCTGCGTTCTCATTCGTCAGCGGGCTAACCTCCGCGAGCATGTGACCCACACACACACACACACACACACGCACACACACACACACCCAGCGTGTTACCTTCAGGGTCTATAACTCAGTGGAGGACGTGGCAGTGCTGGCAGGTCAATAGTAGATAGTAGATAACGGAGGCTGCAGCAGCTTCTCTCTCTCGTGCTGCCTTCAGGTACAAACCGTCACTGAGGCGCTGCATTCAAGGACTCATTCAACACTTCATTACCCTCAGTCAGTCCAACAACCAGCTCAGAACCAGCTCAGAACCACCCCGTCCAGCACAGAACCAGCTCAGAACCACCCCGTCCAGCAGAGGACCAGCTCAGAACCACCCCGTCCAGCAGAGAACCAGCTCAGAACCACCCCGTCCAGCAGAGAACCAGCTCAGAACCACCCCGTCCAGCAGAGAACCAGCTCAGAACCACCCCGTCAAGCAGAGAACCAGCTCAGAACCACCCCGTCCAGTAGAGAACCAGCTCAGAACCACCCCGTCCAGCAGAGAACCAGCTCAGAACCACCCCGTCCAGCAGAGAACCAGCTCAGAACCACCCCGTCCAGTAGAGAACCAGCTCAGAACCACCCCGTCCAGTAGAGAACCAGCTCAGAACCACCCCGTCCAGTAGAACCAGCTCAGAACCACCCCGTCCAGCAGAGAACCAGCTCAGAACCACCCCGTCCAGTAGAGAACCAGCTCAGAACCACCCCGTCCAGTAGAGAACCAGCTCAGAACCACCCCGTCCAGCAGAGAACCAGCTCAGAACCACCCCGTCCAGTAGAGAACCAGCTCAGAACTACCCCGTCCAGTAGAGAACCAGCTCAGAACCACCCCGTCCAGTAGAGAACCAGCTCAGAACCACCCCGTCCAGTAGAGAACCAGCTCAGAACTACCCCGTCCAGTAGAGAACCAGCTCAGAACCACCCCGTCCAGTAGAGAACCAGCTCAGAACCACCCCGTCCAGTAGAACCAGCTCAGAACCACCCCGTCCAGCAGAGAACCAGCTCAGAACCACCCCGTCCAGTAGAGAACCAGCTCAGAACCACCCCGTCCAGTAGAGAACCAGCTCAGAACCACCCCGTCCAGCAGAGAACCAGCTCAGAACCACCCCGTCCAGTAGAGAACCAGCTCAGAACTACCCCGTCCAGTAGAGAACCAGCTCAGAACCACCCCGTCCAGTAGAGAACCAGCTCAGAACCACCCCGTCCAGTAGAGAACCAGCTCAGAACTACCCCGTCCAGTAGAGAACCAGCTCAGAACTACCCCGTCCAGTAGAGAACCAGCTCAGAACCACCCCGTCCAGTAGAGAACCAGCTCAGAACCACCCCGTCCAGTAGAGAACCAGCCTCTAAATGGTATATTAGTATAATAATAATGTATAAGGACAGTACCTGCAGGGATCCAGGGGTGGCTGGCCGGTCGGTCTCGGGTGTCTCCTTGTTCCCAGTCGAAGTCGTCCTCTTTGGACTGGACCAGAGGACAGTCGGGGGCCTGACCAGACAGACAGGCTGGAAGACAGAGAGACAGACAGGTGGTCATGTTTCAGATGTCGTCCGACTCTCTTTCTGACTGACTTTACTGAAGGATAGTTAACTATAGACATCCAGAGGTTTATACGCCCTCAGTTTATCTTTACAGTGCTGCCGTTGGCCACCGGCCCGCTGGACGGACGGCCACCGGCCCGCTGGACGGACGGCCACCGGCCCGCTGGACGGACGGCTAACTAGCATTATCTAGAGCAGCAGGAGGAGATCTGACGGGGTCACAATGTTTTCTGTTCATTATGTCATCAGCTGTTTTAACTGTTCACATTTATTTAGTGTTTTCTTGTTGTTGAGCAGCTAGTAAACGTATACGTGTACGTTATAACGTACATACATATATACTGTATATATATATATATAACGTGTAAACAACTTGTAAACATTCCTGAGTATATTAACATCTCCCAGCATCCTCTGCTTCCTCTAAATCCCTCCACACACACACACACGCACACACACTGACGCTGCATGTGTGTGTAAATATACTTTATGACATCGACGCCTCTTCAGTGAGATGACTCTGTGTGTGTGTGTGTGTAGCTGTCATCTCAAAGTGTTGACATTAAATAGCTGGAAGGCTCATTTTCTTTCTTTGTAACAGAAGGCACATTAAACACACACACACACACGCACACACATTAAACACACGCACACACACACTGTAACACACACACACACTCCCCCAGGACAGTGTTAGCTCGTCAACAGATACGAGACACAATCTGTTTAATCTGCTTCTATGAATTTGCATCTATATAACAAACACACACACACACACACACACACACACACACACAGGAAACCAATCTCAGCCTCTCGATCGCCCGACACTGACTGTAGAGGGAGATCTGTGAGTCACTGATATTCATAGTACTACTACTACTACTACAGACAGTTTCAGAGGACAGATTGTTGTTCTTCTCCTCAACAGGAAATGAGAGAAACACTCGTAGTGTGTCCTCAGGGTGTGTTTTCTGTCATCACTGTGTGTGTGTGTGTGTGTGTGTGTGCGTGCGTGCGTGTGTGTGTGCAGCAGTAATTAATCATAATGTGCAGGTATTGATCGTCTGCCCTCTTTATTCTCCAGTCGTCTGATCAATAACTACAAGTCCTAAAAGTTAGAGCCCCGTTAACCCTACGCAGCCCGCTGCGCTCATCTCAACACCACCGCTAACGTTATATATACACACACACTGCATACAGACGTAGGCACAATTGTTGGTACCCTTCCGTTAAAGAAAGAAAAACCCACAATAGTCACTGAAATAACTTGAAACTGACAAAAGTAATAATAAATAAAAATTTACTGAAAATTAACTAATGAAAATCAGACATTGTTTTTGAATTGTGGTTCAGCAGAATCATTTTAAAAAACAAACTAATGAAACTGGCCTGGACAAAAATGATGGTACCCCTAGAAAAGATGTAAAATAATTTGACCATAGGGACATGTTAAACTAAGGTGTGTCCTGTAATTAGCATCACAGGTGTCTTCAAACTTGTAATCAGTCAGTCTACCTATTTAAAGGGTGAAAAGTAGTCACTGTGCTGTTTGGTATCATGGTGTGTACCACACTGAACATGGACCACAGAAAGCTAAGGAGAGAGTTGTCTCAGGAGATCAGAAAGAACATTATAGACCTTCATGTTAAAGGTAAAGGCTATAAGACCATCTCCAAGCAGCTTGATGTTCCTGTGACTACAGCTGCACATATTATTTAGAAGTTTAAGGTCCAAGGGACTGTAGCCAACCTCCCTGGACGTGGCCGCAAGAGGAAAATTGATGACATATTGAAGAGACGGATAATACGAATGGTAACCAAAGAGCCCAGAACAACTTCCAAAGAGATTAGAGGTGAACTCCAAGGTCAAGGTACATCAGTGTCAGATCGCACCATCCGTCACTGTTTGAGCCAAAGTGGACTTAATGGAAGACAACCGAGGAGGACACCAAATCATAAAAAAGCGAGACTGGAATTTTCCAAAATGCATATTGACAAGCCACAAAGCTTCTGGGAGAATGTCCTTTGGACAGATGAGACAAAACTGGAGCTTTTTGGCAAGTCACATCAGCTCTATGTTCACAGACGCAAAAATGAAGCATCCAAAGAAAAGAACACTGTACCTAATGTGAAACATGGAGGAGGCTCGGTTATGTTATGGGGCTGCTTTGTTGCATCTGGCGCAGGGTGTCTTGAATCTGTGCAGGGTGCAATGAAATCTCAAGACTATCAAGGCATTCTGGAGCGAAATGTGCTGCCCAGTGTCAGAAAGCTTGGTCTCAGTTGCAGGTCATGGGTCCTCAAACAGGATAATGACCCAAAACACAGCTAAAAACACCCAAGAATGGCTGAGAACTAAACATTGGACTATTCTGAAGTGGCCTTCTATGAGCCCTGATCTAAATCCTATTGAACATCTGTGGAAGGAGCTGAAACATGCAGTCTGGAGAAGGCACCCTTCAAACCTGAGACAGCTGGAGCAGTTTGCTCACGAGGAGTGGGCCAACATACCTGTCGACAGGTGCAGAAGTCTCATTGAGAGTTACAGAAATCACTTGATTGCAGTGATTGCCTCAAAAGGTTGTGCAACTAAATATTAAGTTAATGTTACCATCATTTTTGTCTAGGCCAGTTTCATTAGTTTGTTTTTTAAAATGATTCTGCTGAACCATAATTCAAAAACAATATCTGATTTTCATTAGTTAATTTACAGTGCATTTTTATTTATTATTACTTTTGTCAGTTTCAAGTTATTTCAGTGACCATTGTGGGTTTTTCTCTCTTTAATGGAACGTTACCAATAACTTTGCCTACGTCTGTATATGGATGGATTTATTTTAGATTGCATGCATTAGATTTCATTTTTGCGTCTATTTTTAGCTTGTTAACTAACTAGCTCATAAATCACACCCAACAACTTTGCCTACGTCTGTATATACTGTATATATATATCCATCCATCCATTATCTGTGACCACTTATCCTCTGGGTGTGGGGGGCTGGAGCCGATCCCAGCTGACATTGTGTGAAGGCGGGGGGGTTCACCCTGGACAGGTCTCCAGACTATCACAGGGCTGATACCCTTTTCACACCAATGACCAGGGCTGAACCAGAGTTACCTAACCTAGATACCTAATGACAACGACAACAGGACGTAGGTGATGACAACGACAACAGGACGTAGGTGATGACAACGACAACAGGGCGTAGGTGATGACAGCGACAACAGGGCGTAGGTGTTGACAACAGGACATAGGTGATGACAGCGACAACAGGGCGTAGGTGTTGACAACAGGACATAGGTGATGACAACGACAACAGGACGTAGTTGATGACAACGACAACAGGACGTAAGTGACGACAACGACAATAGGACATAGGTGACGACAGGATGTAGGTGATGACAGCGACAACATGATGTGGGTGATGACAATGACAACACAACGTAGGTGATGACAACGTCAACAGGACGTAGGTGATGACAACGACAACAGGACGTAGGTGATGACAATGACAACACAACGTAGGTGATGACAACGTCAACAGGACGTAGGTGATGACAACGACAACAGGACGTAGGTGATGACAATGACAACACAACGTAGGTGATGACAACGTCAACAGGACGTAGGTGATGACAATGACAACACAACGTAGGTGATGACAGCGACAACAGGGCGTAAGTGATGACAGCGACAACAGGGCGTAGGTGTTGACAACAGGACATAGGTGATGACAGCGACAACAGGGCGTAGGTGTTGACAACAGGACATAGGTGATGACAACGACAACAGGACGTAGTTGATGACAACGACAACAGGACGTAAGTGACGACAACGACAATAGGACATAGGTGACGACAGGATGTAGGTGATGACAGCGACAACATGATGTGGGTGATGACAATGACAACACAACGTAGGTGATGACAACGTCAACAGGACGTAGGTGATGACAACGACAACAGGACGTAGGTGATGACAATGACAACACAACGTAGGTGATGACAACGTCAACAGGACGTAGGTGATGACAATGACAACACAACGTAGGTGATGACAGCGACAACAGGGCGTAAGTGTTGACAACAGGACATAGGTGATGACAACGACAACATGACGCAGGTGACGAGGAAAGAACGTAGGTGATGGGGAACGAACGTAGGTGGCGACAACAGGGTCTGGAAGTAGGTCTGAGTCTCTGAGTCTCTGGGTCTGGGTCTCTGGGTCTCTGAGTCTCTGAGGCTCTGGGCCTTTGGGTCTCTGGGTCTTGGCGGTGGTGAAGTGGTCTCCATTAGAGTCCGTACAGACCTGATAACATTGAGCTGATCTGCTGGGGGGCCGGATTAGACCTGATCCCTGTTCCAGTGTAATCTACAAACAGCCAATCAGAGACAGATGTTGGCAGAGCGCCGGCGTGGAGCTGCTCTCTTCTTCTTCTTTTACTAACTCTTCCTCTCTTTTCATTCCCCCCTGCACCCCCTCTCTCTCTCTCCTTCTCCCTTTCTCTCTCTCTCTCTCTCCCTCTCTCTCCCTCTCTCTCTCTGAAGTACGTGAGGCTGAATGAAAACATCTGGTCCTCATCAGGAAAATCACTCGTCTCTCTTCTTCTGTGGTTTTCCTGTAATACCTCCTCCTCCTCCTGCTCCTTCCTCTCTCCTCTCTGCAGCTGAACACCATGTTCGTCCCGTTAAATCACCAAACCTTTACAGACGTTAACGTTCACGGATCAGCTGATCGACCATGACGGCGGCGGCGAGCTCTCGCTGAACGTTAACGCCCAGCGGAGACCAGTTTAATAAAGTTTATTCAAACAAGTTGGCGGCGTCTTCCACAACGTCGACAAACAGACAACAGCAGCGTCACGTCGTGTTCTTCTACTGTCAACACAATGTACTACAGATCAAATACTACTACAGTTAAATACTACTGATCATAGATCCTCTAACCCGTCTCCAGGACTGTCGAACACTTTATGAAGAAGACTCAGTAAAGAAAGGATGAAGAAGAAAATAAAGAAAGAAAGAGAGAAGAAAGGAGATGAAACAACAACGAATCTGAGGAGGAGAAGGAGGAGGAGGAGGAGGAGGAGGAGGAAGGAGGAAGAGGAGGAGGAGGGAGAGGAGGAGGATGAGGAAGGAGAGGAGGAGGAGGAGAGAGGAGGAGGGAGGAGGGAGAGGAGGAGGAAGAGGAAGGAGAGGAGGATGAGGAGGAGGAGGAGGAGGAGAGGAGGGAGGAGGAGGAGGAGGAGGAAGAGGAAGAGGAGGAGGAAGAGGAGGAGGAAGAGGAGGAGGAAGAGGAGGAGGAGGAGGAGGAAGAGGAGGAGGAAGAGGAGGAGGAGGAGGAGGGAGAGGAGGAGGAGAGGAGGAGAAGGAGAGGAGGAGGAGGAGGAGGAGGAGGAAGAGAGGAAGAGGAGGAGTGAGGAAGAAGGAAGGAGGGAAGAGGAGAGAGGAGAGGAGAGGAGGGGAAGAGGAGGAGGAAAGAGGAGGAGGAGGAAGAGGAAGAGGAAGAGGAGGAGGAAGAGGAAGAGGAGGAAGGAGGAAGAGGAGGGAGGAGGAAGAGGAGGAGGAGGAGAGAGGAGAGAGGAGGAAGAGGAGGAGGAAGAGAGAGGAGGAGAGGAAGAGGAAGGAGGAGGAGGAGGAGAGAGGAGGAGAGGAAGAGGAGGAGGAGAGAGGAGGAAGTGAGGAGGAGAGGAGAGAGGAGGAGGAAGAGTTGAGGAGCGTGAAGAGGAGGAGGAAGAGGAGGAGGAAGAGCAGACATCAGTGTATAACCAGCAGCCTCAGAGTTAGCCGTTAGCATGTGATGATG
>JAUPFX010000021.1:27013817-27026317 GCA_036937225.1 Sebastes paucispinis
TACTGCCGATTAACACTCATTATATACTAATATACTGTACACACACACATACACATACATATACATCTATATCTCTATTTATATAGAGATATAGATGTATGTATACTGTATATTCTGTATGTGTGTGTATGTTGTATATATACTGTATATATACAGTTTAACGTCTTCAAGTGTTTGTCCAAAACCCAAAGATTCAGAGAGGAGATTTTACTTGATAAACCATTAAAGAGTCGGTATGTAACCTTTTACACGTATAACGCCCGGAACACACCGGGAACGTCAGGAGTGTGTGGCGGCTGCATGGTGTGGTGGTTGCATGGCGTGGTGGTTGCATGGCGTGGTGGCTGCATGGCGTGGCGGCTGCATGGCGTGGTAGCTGCGTGACTCATGCGTCGGGTGTTCACACCAGCTGCATTTTGGCTGCTGCTGTCAGCTCTTTGTTTCTACATAGAGTTTGCCTTTTAATGGCCGTTTCATTTCATTTCATGATAAATATCATTTATATTTATTTTAGACAGAGAAAGGTTCAGCAACGTGTGGTAATTAGTAAATAAAGTAATAATCCACCATTAAAACTCCGTACTATATTCATTCATGGAGCTCTCCAAGTCACTGCATGTTCTACAACACTATCCGGCACATATTTCAGAATAAAATAACAAATGAAGGCATTCTGTTCACAGAAAAAAACGCGTGAGGGCTTTTATTTTGAAATGAAAGCAGGAAGTGTTGATTTAAAAATAAATCTTTACCTTTTTTTCATCTCTGTAACATATAGACATGTCAACTGTAGTAATGTTGCTGATATGATGTTAATATACAGTCAATAGAGCACTTTCACTGTCTGTTGTTGCTGTAGGCGAGACGTTGAATCTCTAGAAGAGACGCAGTGTGGCTGCTCTAACCTGTTAACACGGACGTCGAAATAAAACACAACAGGTAACGCAGCCGCCACGCGCTGCTGACGGGTCCCGGGCTTAAACCATTTTTATTGTCAGTGTGTGAACAGGTTATAACCTGAACTATGAGACCTTCAGAACAGGTTATAACCTGAACTATGAGACCTTCAGAACAGGTTATAACCTGAACTATGAGACCTTCAGAACAGGTTATAACCTGAACGATGAGACCTTCAGAACAGGTTATAACCTGAACTATGAGACCTTCAGAACAGGTTATAACCTGAACTATGAGACCATCAGAACAGGTTATAACCTGAACTATGAGACCTTCAGAACAGGTTATAACCTGAACTATGAGACCTTCAGCGCCTCTCTGGGTTTCCTCTCTCAGCCTGTAGATGTGGGACGTTTGTTCAGTGAATATCTAACGGATGTGAGGAGGTTACTTTCAGCTCTCTACAGAGCTACCAGTGAGCAACCATCGCTAACATCCAGTTAGAGACGGAGTCCACTCACGACTCTGACTGCAACACAGACTCCACAGAAACACTAAAAAACAGTGATATCTGGTGAATGTGACCGACGTCGGAGGATCAACATCGGTGTTGGGTTAAAGAGGTTCTGGGTCTGGGTTCAGGGATCTAAACGGACTCTGAGCTGGCAGGATTCCTCCTGGACAGACAAACTTACGTTACTGTCAGCATGTTAAATATACAGAGATAGTAAAGTTTCAGCTGTCAGTCACGTTCTGTCCAGTAGCAACAGGATGCTGACTGTCGTTGACGTATCGTCCACAGGCGTCCCTGTCCTGTCTCACTGAGCCTCTTTAACTGATCATCATCAGCAGCAGATTGAGAAGCTGGTTGACTGTTTGAAGACGAACCTTCACTAAAGACGTGTCCTCCAGAAGACACCACACACCGTCTCATATGGTCTGTTTCAGCCAGACACACCAGACTCCATGGAGAAATCAGACGATTCTGGAGAGTCCAAACAAATCAGCTCACAATTAATACAACAAACGACACGTACATTAACAGAGAGGTGTAAATGTCAAGGATGACACCTCCGGCTGATGAAGAGTACACCCTCCTCACCCTCCTCAGCCTCCTCACCCTCCTCAGCCCAGCAAACAGAAGGTCATCTCTCACCTCCAGCAGAGACAGAGGGGGGGATCATTCAGCCTGGCAGAGGCTGAAAAGGTCTCCTCCCCCAGGACTCACTACTGTACAGCACTACAACACACTACAACACACTACAACACACACTACACTACAGCACACACACTCGCACACAGCAGCAGGTGTTTGGGCCGGCAGCTTCAGGCAGCAGAGATGTGAACAAACAGTCAAAGTCTGCAGCAACAGATTCATTGTTGATATTGAAGGTAAAGTAATAACTAGTCATTTAATTTATTATGATGTATATTTAAGTTCGATACCAGCTCAGAGAGCACGCCTCTTCTTCTCTCCAAAAACACTAGAATCAGAACTGAGATTCAATCTGAATCAGGAAACGTAGAAGGTCTAGAACATCTATGACTGAGGGCGTTTTCACATCACGTCCGATTGATCCGTACCGCGGCCGTACCGCGCAGTTCAGAGGATGAGATCGCTGCTGCAGCAGATACAGACATACTGCAGATATGAAACAGGTTTATATATATACAGATGAAAGACCTCCTAACGTCTTCTCCTAACCAAGATGGCGACAGCGCCGTCGCAGCAGCATCTAGCGTCCGTAGAGTTGGTAGAGTCGGTGGAGTCGGTGGAGTCGGTGGAGTTGGTAGAGTCCGTAGAGTCGGTGGTGTTGGTAGAGTTGGTAGAGTCGGTAGAGTCGGTAGAGTCGGTAGAGTCGGTGGAGTTGGTAGAGTCCGTAGAGTCCGTAGAGTTGTTAGAGTCGGTGGAGTTGGTAGAGTCCGTAGAGTCGGTGGTGTTGGTAGAGTTGGTAGAGTCGGTAGAGTCGGTGGAGTTGGTAGAGTCCGTAGAGTCCGTAGAGTTGTTAGAGTCGGTGGAGTTGGTAGAGTCCGTAGAGTTGTTAGAGTCGGTGGAGTTGGTAGAGTCCGTAGAGTTGTTAGAGTCGGTGGAGTTGGTGGAGTCCGTAGAGTTGGTAGAGTTGGTAGAGTTGGTGGAGTTGGTAGAGTCCTTAGAGTTGGTAGAGTCCGTAGAGTCGGTGGAGTTGGTAGAGTCGGTAGAGTCGGTGGAGTTGGTAGAGTCGGTAGAGTCGGTGGAGTTGGAAGAGTTGGTGGAGTCGGTGGAGTTGGTAGAGTCCATAGAGTTGGTAGAGTTGGTAGAGTTGGTGGAGTTGGTAGAGTCCTTAGAGTCGGTAGAGTTGGTAGAGTTGGTGGAGTTGGTAGAGTTGGTAGAGTTGGTGGAGTTGGTGGAGTTGGTAGAGTTGGTGGAGTTGGTGGAGTTGGTAGAGTTGGTAGAGTTGGTAGAGTTCGTAGAGTTCGTAGAGCTGGTAGCGTTGGTAGAGTCCGTAGAGTTGGTATGGTTGGTAGGGTCTGCAGAGTTCGGTCTGTTTGGTGTCGTAGAGAAAGAGGAGCACTTCTTCTTCTTCATGTGTTGCAGTGAACCACTTCCTGTTCTCCGTGAGCTCTCTCCTCTCAGTCGCCTGCAGCTTCCTCGCGGCCGTCGACCACTAATGTTAATCTGCTGGGAGGACGCCCGGGGGGGCACTCAGACCCCCCCACCCTGTCTGTCTCTCTCTCATTCTGGGTCAGTGTTTCTACATCTACTCGGTTCTTAACTGGTTCTTAAACACATCATCGTCTCCAGACTCCTCCTCATAGTATTCATATTGATTCTTTATGATTCTGTTGATCTGATCATCAGATAATAACTGATGTTAGATCTCAGAGTTCATCATCCATCTTCTGTTGCTCTTTAAGATTTACACACTCAGTCGTCTGTGTTTTTACTGGAGATGCACCGACACCACTGTTCTTCAGACCGAGTACGAGTACTAACATCTGGGTACTCTCGAAGAAATGATGAGTTGATTTCTGTTAGTTAACGGGATCAGAACACTCTTCATGATCTTCATGTGACAAACTCAATATAAAGTTGATGAAGCAGAGAACCCTGATCAGAAGTGATGAATTGTGGGTAATGGGGTCTGAGGAGAGGAGGTGTGATCCAGCGTCTCTCTCTTTAACCTCTCTTAACCTCGACCAATCCCAGAGCTGATTCTTGGTTTCCCGCGGTTACGCTCTGACACACTTACAGCCAATCATTAATCAGAGACTGGTGGCACATTAAGAGTCTGGAGCAGCCCGAGGACACACACACACACACACACACTCACACACACATGCCGTGACCCAGAAACTCGTCCTCAGAACAAAGACGCCTCAGAAAGCAGGAGGTCGTCACACACTGAGCGCTCAGCTGGACCGCCGCGTGGAGTCACTCGCCGCCCGCCAGCAGCGCTGGTGTTTACAGACGGCAGCAAACGCACCGCCTGCAGGCCGACGGCCCGTCTGATCCGACAGGCAGTACAACCTGGACTCACCGTGATGCCTTCACTGACAGTCAGGAATCTAACCATTCACACCTGCTGCTCAGCACCACCTTCTAATGCTGACTGGTTCTGATAACAGCTAGTCTGACCTGGTTGGTACTGATGGATTCATCAGGTTCTATAGTTTACTATGAAACCAGGATCGGACTTTTCTTCTGCCTTTCTTTTTTTTTTTTAAAGTTATTTTTTTGGGGGCATTTTCCATTTTTTATTGAGGACAGAGTCTTGAAAGGGGGGAGAGAGAGAGTGGATGTGGAAAGGGCCACAGGCCGGATTCGAACCCGGGCCGCCGCGGTCAGGACCAAGCCTTAATACATGGACACCCGCTCTACCAACTGAGCTAACCCAGGCGCCCTCTTCTGCCTTTCTTTCTGACACTTTTTTGATTTTTTTCAGACTTGTTGTTTTCGAATATTTTTTTTGAAGTTTTTCTGATTTTTTTTGACATTTTTCGGAATTTTTCTCAGAAATGTTTTTCAAACAATTTTCTTTTTTTACTATTTTCAGACTTTTTTTGGACATTTTTGTTGAAATTTTTTGAATGTTTTTTCGACATTTTTCACTGAATGCTCTCAGCTGGACCGCCGCATGGAGTCACTCAACGCCTGCGAGAACATTAAAGGAACGTTTACAGAACGTTTACAGAACATTTACAGAACGTTTAGAACATTTAGAGTGTTTAGAACGTTTAGAGAGCGTTCAGAACGTTTACAGAACATTTACAGAACGTTTAGAACGTTTAGAGTGTTTAGAACGTTTAGAGAGCGTTTAGAACGTTTACAGAACGTTTACAGAACGTTTACAGAGCGTTTAGAACGTTTACAGAACGTTTAGAGAACGTTTAGAGTGTTTAGAACGTTTACAAAACATTTACAGAACATTTACAGAACATTTAGAGCGTTTAGAGCGTTTAGAACGTTTACAGAACGTTTACAGAACGTTTAGAGAGCGTTTAGAACGTTTACAGAATGTTTAGAGAGCGTTTAGAGAGCGTTTAGAATGTTTACAGAATGTTTACAGAACGTTTAGAGAGCGTTTAGAACGTTTACAGAACGTTTACAGAACGTTTAGAGAGCGTTTAGAACGTTTAGAGAGCGTATAGAGCGTTTTGAACGTTTACAGAACGTTTACAGAACGTTTAGAGAGCGTTTAGAACGTTTAGAGAGCGTATAGAGAGCGTTTAGAACGTTTACAGAACGTTTACAGAACGTTTAGAGAGCGTTTAGAACGTTTAGAGAGCGTATAGAGAGCGTTTAGAGAGCGTTTAGAACGTTTACAGAACGTTTAGAGAGCGTTTAGAGAGCGTTTAGAACGTTTAGAGAGCGTTTAGAACGTTTACAGAACGTTTAGAGAGCGTTTAGAGAGCGTTTAGAATGTTTAGAGAGCGTATAGAGAGCGTATAGAGAACGTTTACAGAACGTTTACAGAACGTTTAGAGAGCGTTTAGAGAGCGTTTAGAACGTTTACAGAACGTTTACAGAACGTTTAGAGAGCGTTTAGAGCGTTTAGAACGTTTACAGAACGTTTACAGAACGTTTAGAGAGCGTTTAGAGCGTTTAGAACGTTTACAGAACGTTTAGAGAACGTTTACAGAACATTTACAGAACGTTTAGAGAGCGTTTAGAGAGCGTTTAGAACGTTTAGAGAGCGTATAGAGAGCGTATAGAGAACATTTAGAACGTTTACAGAACGTTTACAGAACGTTTAGAGCGTTTAGAGCGTTTACAGAACGTTTAGAGAACGTTTACAGAACGTTTAGAGAGCGTTTAGAGAGCGTTTAGAACGTTTAGAGAGCGTATAGAGCGTTTAGAACGTTTACAGAACGTTTACAGAACGTTTAGAGAGCGTTTAGAGAGCGTTTAGAGAGCGTTGGAACAACCAGCCCTCCTGGACTAACTGGATCTGAACCAGTTAACCATCATCAGCCTCGGCTGCTCTCAGCTGATTGGTCGGTTCTCTGTGTGTTTATTTCAACTCGGTTCAGTGAACAAACTCTCTCAGCGGAGCCGAGCCCGAAACACCATTAATATTTAACCACACACACACACTGATATTAGCTGTGTATGAATATTTACTGTAGTAATATAGGTTAAATAGCAGCTCCTGGGCCTGAAGTCCCTGTAGGCTCTGCTGTGTGTGTGTGTGTGCGTGTGTGTGTTTTATCCGTTAGCTAGCAGCACTTTTCAGATAATTATCATAATGATTATGATAAAAAGAAAACGTTAAAATCTTAATAAAATATTTATCCTTCCTTTATTTCCTCCCGGTTTCACCGTGAGAGAGTCGGAGGAGTTCAGCTGTTAAATATTAATTATGATGATATTATAATATTAATCTGGATATCAGAGCCGTCAATCAATGACAACAGTTAATCACTAATTAATCACACATGTTGTATCTGTTCTAAATGAACCTTAAAGGAGATTAGTCTAGTATTTAATCCTCTTATCAACATGGGAGTGGACTAATATGCTGCTTTATGTAAATGTATGTATATATTTATTATTGTAAATCAATGAACAACACAGATCAATAACAGATATTGATCCAGAAACCCTCACAGGTACTGCATTTAGCATCAAACAATATGCTCCAATCATAACATGGCAAACTGCAGCCCAACAGGCAACAACAGCTGTCAGTGTGTCAGTGTGCTGACTTGACTATGACTTGCCCCAAACTGCATGTGATTATCATAAAGTGGGCATGTCTGTAAAGGGGAGACTCGTGGGTACCCATAGAACCCATTTACATTCACTGATCTGGAGGTCAGAGGTCAAGGGACCCCTTTGAAGATGGACATGACAGTTTAGAGCGTTATTTAACCTCTTCATGACCAGCTAGTCTGACCTGGTTGTATCAGTAGTATTACTATTACTACTACTACTACTACTAGTAGATCTAAAGCTGCATTCTACTACTAGTAGTAGTAGTATTACTACAACTACTACTACTACTGCTAGTAGTAGTAGTAGTACTACTAGTAGTAGTAGTAGTAATAGTAGTAGTATCAGTCGGTCCTCACTAGTATAGAAGTAAAGAGGAGTTTGTGTTGGAGAGCTGCTGAACAGACAGAAAGCATCTTAACACAGATTAGATTGATAACACACTCTCTAATACACACTAACACACACACACACACACACACTAACACACACTAATCCCTGTCTCATTACTGCTGTCTGTCTACACACACACACACACACACACACACACACACACACACACACACATCTTCAAACAATAATCCTATGAATATGATCGGGGATTTGGACCACAACACTAATCAGACTGACATCTCAGGACAGGGATTAACACACACACGCACACACACACACACACACACAGACACACACACACACACACACACACACACATACACAGACACACACACAAACACACACACACACATCCCCCCCAGTGTGTAGTAGTAATCTCATGAAGACATGCTGACGGGTTATAATAATCTGATGTCGGAGTAATAATTTGGTTAATCTGAAAAGAAAAAGAAGAAAGAAAACGACAACCGGCCTGCTGTCAGGGCGACGCTCTGTAACCATGACAACGGTCACGTGACACACATCAAAGGTGTCCCCGTTGACCCCGTCCTCACGGCGTCCAGTCACTACGTTAATGAGGTGTTGTTCTGAGGGGGGGCGTGGCCGGCAGCTCTCGTTAACATTAACGAAGTAGAGACGGAGTGAGACCTCTGTCCTCTCTCCCATCTCTGCTGAGAGCTGCACATGCTCAGTAGCCTTCAGGTAGGTTAGCGGAAAGCGTAGCGTTAGCCAGAGCTAGCACGACATCCTATAGAGGCAGACTCAACATCCATTCACTGATGTATCGAGAGTCTGCTTCATCTGAGTCTATGTGGAGCTAGAAGGAAGTCACCGCTTTTATTGTGGTAGTCTGAGTACCGTAACGTCATATCCGTTCTGTATCCGTCAACCAAAACAAACCTCAGAGAGTCTAAAGCGTCGGAGGGTCGTCGTGGATACGACCTGCACCCTCCCATGTTAAATCCAGCGTGGTAAACACTACACATCCAGGAAAGGATGGAAACACTTTGGGTTTCACACATTGACAGGAAAAGCAGAGCTAGACAGAGCAGAGATACACAGAGCAGAGATACACAGAGCAGAGATACACAGAGCAGAGCTACACAGAGCAGAGCTACACAGAGCAGAGCTACACAGAGCAGAGCTACACAGAGCAGAGCTAGACAGAGCAGAGCTACACAGAGCAGAGCTAGACAGAGCAGAGCTACACAGAGCAGAGCTAGACAGAGCAGAGATACACAGAGCAGAGATACACAGAGCAGAGATACACAGAGCAGAGCTAAAGCTGCATTCTAACTCCTAAAGAAGATCAAAATGTGTCGTAAAATAAGGCTGAAAAAAGCCGAAAAAATACTTTTCAAAATAAATTGTTAACAAAGGAACTGAACTGTAGATACTAAATACATCTATGGAAATCAGACTGATGGATTATATTCACCAGAAGTATAAAACATTATAAATTAAAAAGAAAAGACCACTACTAAACTCAGCTGTGATGTCATCAGATCATAACACACAGACACACACGCACACACACACACACAGACACACACACACACATACACACACAGTAACCTTTAATAGTGTTCTCAGTAGTGTGTGGTCACATTGAACCTGACAGCTCCCGGTGTGTGTGTGTGTGTGTGTGTGTGTCTCTGTGTGTGTGTGTGTGTGTGTGTCTCTGTGTGTGTGTGTGTCTGTGTGTGTGTGTGTGTGTGTCTGTGTGTGTGTGTGTGTGTGTCTGTGTGTGTGTGTGTGTGTCTGTGTGTCTGTGTGTCTCTGTGTGTGTGTGTCTGTGTGTGTGAGATCATGTTTCTAGATATAAAAAAAGAAGTGACGAGGAAGAAAAAGTGAATGAAGGAGGTGAAGACTGAAACATGATATAGATACACTATATATGTATCTATATATATAAGTATATATATATAGATACATATATATATACTGTATATATATATATATATCTATATAAACTAGAAAAATAAAGTAGTTAAACTTGTGTTTGATGGATTATTTCTCTGTTGTTCCAATGTTAATGGTCATTGTATTCCTCATCGTTGTAAAGCCTGTTTATTTACCTTCACAATGATGTCACACTTGTAAGGATCATGCATTTGTGGGATGAGCAGCACAGCTGATTATGTGGGGAGCCCGGTGCCGATGGTAAACAGTGTATTCTCATAAGGCTACCAGGAAGCCTGCAATGACTGCCCTTCACCGTCAGGCCCGTTGGCGCTGGTGTCTCCAACACAGACAATGGAACCTGAACATGTGGGGGAATGTCATGTTCAGTGATGAGTCCAGGTTCTGTCTGCCAAAGTTGGACGGCAGGTCAAAGTATGGAGACGACGTGGAGAACGCTATGCTGATTGTTGAACCGATGGAGTAACAGCTTCTGGTGGGGGCAGTGTCATGGTGTGGGGGGGGGGGGGGGGGGGGGCATCTCCCTCACTGGCAAAACAAGGCTTGTCATCATTGAAGGCCATCTCAATGCAGGGAGATATCAGGATGAGATTCTGCAGCCAGTGGCGATCCCATATCTCCACAATCTGGGACCTAACTTCATCCTCCAAGAAACAACCCCCCCCCCCACAGAGCCAGGGTTATCACAGACTACCTCCACAATGTGGGAGGAGAGAGAATGGAACGGCCTCCAAGAGTCCAGACCTCAACCCAACTCAACACTTGTAGGATCAGCTTGGGCGTGCTGTACGTGTTAGAGTGACCAACACAACCACGCTGGCTGACCTGCAACCAATCCTGGTTGAGGAATGGAACGCCATCCCACAGCAACGTGTGACCAGGTTGGTGACCAGCATGAGGAGGAGGTTCCAGGCTGGTGTGGCTGCGTATGGATCTTCCACCGCTACTGAGGCTCCTGACGGTGGATTCAATCAATCAATATGTCTTGTTTGTTCCTTGTTACTGATAGAGAGTTCAATCATCCACCAAACAACTCACAACAAGAGTCAACACCAACAGGAGAATACACTGTTTACCATCGGCACCGGGCTCCACACATCATCAGCTGTGCTGCTCATCCCACAAATACATGATCCTTACAAGAGTGACATCATTATGAAGGTCAATAACCAGGCTTTACAACCATGTAGAATACAATGACCATTAGCATTAGCATCACCATTAGCATTGATACAACAGAGAAATAATCCAACGAACACAAATTAACAACTTTGTTTTTCCAGTATATATATATATATATATATACATATATATATATATATAGAGAGAGAGAGTATATAGTGTATTATGTTGCTGTGGTGTTATTAATAGCAGTGACTGAGTCCAGTCAGCTGTTGGTGTTGGTGTCTGTAGTGAAGGTGACTTCATGTCTCTGATCAGAACTCCTCTAGTTCCTGTTACATCAACTCTGATTCTCAGGTTCAGTTCTAAAGATATAGAGAAGATCCATCTGAACCTACAGAACCTGATCAATCCATCACTACTAATACTACTACTACTGCTACTGCTACTACTACTACTACTACTGCTACTACTACTACTACTACTGCTACTGCTACTGCTACTACTGCTACTACTTCTGCTACTACTACTACTAGTACTACTCGTACTACTAGTACAACTATAGTAGTACTATAGTTGTACTAGTACTACTATAGTTATAGTACTAGTAGTACTACTATAGTTGTACTAGTACTACTACTAGTACTGCTATAGTTGTACTACTACTAGTACTATAGTAGTACTAGTAGTAGTACTACTATAGTACTACTAGTACTATAACTATAGTAGTACTAGTACTACTATAGTTGTACTAGTACTACTACTAGTACTGCTATAGTTGTACTACTACTAGTAGTACTGTAGTAGTACTAGTAGTAGTACTATATTAGTTGTACTAGTACTATAGTAGTAGTATAGTTGTGGGTTTTGTCCGAAAAATAGCCGAAAAAATTCAGAAAGATGTTTAAAACCAGTTGATGTTTAGATGTTGATGTTTAGATGTTGATGTTTAGATGTTGTTGATGTTTAGATGTTGATGATGAGATGTTGATGTTTAGATGTTGATGTTTAGATGTTGTTGATGTTTAGATGTTGATGATGAGATGTTGATGTTTAGATGTTGATGATGAGATGTTGATGTTTAGATGTTGATGTTTAGATGTTGATGTTTAGATGTTGATGATGAGATGTTGATGTTTAGATGTTGATGTTTAGATGTTGATGTTTAGATGTTGATGATGAGATGTTGATGTTTAGATGTTGATGTTTAGATGTTGATGTTTAGATGTTGATGTTTAGATGTTGTTGATGTTTAGATGTTGATGTTTAGATGTTGTTGATGTTGTTGATGTTTAGATGTTGATGTTTAGATGTTGATGTTTAGATGTTGTTGATGTTTAGATGTTGATGATGAGATGTTGATGTTTAGATGTTGATGTTTAGATGTTGATGTTTAGATGTTGTTGATGTTTAGATGTTGATGATGAGATGTTGATGTTTAGATGTTGATGTTTATGTTTAGATGTTGATGTTTAGATGTTGATGTTTAGATGTTGATGTTTAGATGTTAATGTTTAGATGTTGTTGATGTTTAGATGTTGATGTTTAGATGTTGTTGATGTTTAGATGTTGATGTTTAGATGTTGATGTTTAGATGTTGTTGATGTTTAGATGTTGATGTTTAGATGTTGATGTTTAGATGTTAATGTTTAGATGTTGATGTTTAGATGTTGATGTTTAGATGTTGATGTTTAGATGTTGTTGATGTTTAGATGTTGATGTTTAGATGTTGATGTTTAGATGTTAATGTTTAGATGTTGATGTTTAGATGTTAATGTTTAGATGTTGATGTTTAGATGTTGATGTTTAGATGTTGATGTTTAGATGTTGATGATGTTTAGATGTTGATGTTTAGATGTTGATGTTTAGATGTTGATGTTTAGATGTTGATGTTTAGATGTTGATGTTTAGATGTTGATGATGAGATGTTGATGTTTAGATGTTGATGTTTAGATGTTGATGTTTAGATGTT
>JAUPFX010000021.1:27031317-27036317 GCA_036937225.1 Sebastes paucispinis
CAATGTCTCACTGTCTCAATGTCTCAATGTCTCACTGTCTCAGTGTCTCACTGTCTCAGTGTCTCAGTGTCTCTACTAACAGACTGTAAATTACTGCTCAGATACACACGACTGTTTATTAATACTAAAGTATGTAAAATTATATAGTTCATAAACTCGGAAAACAAAGTAGTTAAACTTGTGTTTGGTGGATTATTTCTCTGTTGTATCAATGTTAATGGTCATTGTATTCTACATTGTTGGAAAGCCTGTTTATTTACCTTCACAATGATGTCACACTTGTAAGGATCATGCATTTGTGGGATGAGCAGCACAGCTGATTATGTGGGGAGCCCGGTGCCGATGGTAAACAGTGTATTCTCATAAGGCTACCAGGAAGCCTGCAATGACTGCCCTTCACCGTCAGGCCCGTTGGCGCTGGTGTCTCCAACACAGACAATGGAACCTGAACATGTGGGGGAATGTCATGTTCAGTGATGAGTCCAGGTTCTGTCTGCCAAAGTTGGACGGCAGGTCAAAGTATGGAGACGACGTGGAGAACGCTATGCTGATTGTTGAACCGATGGAGTAACAGCTTTTGGTGGGGACAGTGTCATGGTGTGGGGGGGGGCATCTCCTTCACTGGCAAAACAAGGCTTGTCATCATTGAAGGCCATCTCAATGCAGGGAGATATCAGGATGAGATTCTGCAGCCAGTGGCGATTATTATTATTATCACAGACTACCTCCACAATGTGGGAGGAGAGAGAATGGAACGGCGTGCCAAGAGTCCACACCTCAACCCAATTCAACACTTGTAGGATCAGCTTGGGCGTGCTGTACGTGTTAGAGTGACCAACACAACCACGCTGGCTGACCTGCAACCAATCCTGTTTGAGGAATGGAACGCCATCCCACAGCAACGTGTGACCAGGTTGGTGACCAGCATGAGGAGGAGGTTCCAGGCTGGTGTGGCTGCGTATGGATCTTCCACCGCTACTGAGGCTCCTGACGGTGGATTCAATCAATCAATATGTCTTGTTTGTTCCTTATTACTGATAGAGAGTTCAATCATCCACCAAACAACTCACAACAAGAGTCAACACCAACAGGAGAATACACTGTTTACCATCGGCACCGGGGCTCCACACATCATCAGCTGTGCTGCTCATCCCACAAATACATGATCCTCACAAGAGTGACATCATTATGAAGGTCAATAAACAGGCTTTCAACCATGTAGAATACAATGACCATTAGCATTAGCATCACCATTAGCATTGATACAACAGAGAAATAATCCAACGAACACAAATTAACAACTTTATTTTCCTAAATTTTATATTCTTACGTTCATACATTCATGCGTTCATTCGTTCATACGTCAATACGTTCATTCTTTCATTCGTTCAAACGTTCATAGGTTCATACATTCATGCGTTCATTCGTTCATACGTCAATACGTTCATTCTTTCATTCGTCCAAACGTTCATACGTTCATACGTTCAAACGTTCATAAGTTCATTGTTCATACGTTCATACGGTCATATGTTCATGCGTATACCAATTATAAGTTCATTCGTTCATACGTTCATACGTTCATTCGTTCATACATTCATACGTTCATTCGTTTATTCATTCATACGTTTATACACTCATTCGTTCATACATTCAAACGTTCATAAGTTCATTTGTTCATTCATTCATACGTTCATTCGTTCATACGTTCATATGTTCATACGTTCATATATTCATAAGTTCATATATTCATATGTTCATACGTTCATTCGTACGCTCGTACATTCCTATATTCGTACGTTCGGGCACTAATACATTCATACATTCGTACGTTCATATATTTATACGTTCATACGTTTATATATTCATACATTCATACATTTATATGTTCATATATTCATACGTTAATAAAATATTCATTCAAACCTTCATATGTTTATACATTTATAGATTCATATATTCATACATACGTTCATATATTCATACATTCATTCGTTCATACATTCATACGTTCATTCGTTCATATGTTTATACACTCATTCGTTCATACATTCAAACGTTCATAAGTTCATTTGTTCATTCGTTCATACGTTCATACATTCAAACGTTCATTCGTTCATACGTTCATTCGTCCATTCATTCATACGTGCATACGTTCATTCGTTCATACGTTCATTCGTTCATACGTTCATTCGTTCATACGTTTATACGTTCATATATTCATATGTTCATACGTTCATTCGTACGCTCGTACATTCCTATATTCGTACGTTCGGGCACTAATACATTCATACGTTCATATATTTATACGTTCATACGTTTATATATTCATACATTCATATATTTATATGTTCATATATTCATACGTTAATAAAATATTCATTCAAACCTTCATATGTTTATACATTTATACATTCATATATTCATACACATGTTCATATATTCATACGTTCATAAGTTTATACATTCATATATTCATACATACTTTCATATATTCATACGTTCATATGTTTATACATTCATATATTCATACATACGTTCATATATTCATACGTTCATACGTTTATACATTCATATATTCATACATTCATACGTTCATTCGTTCATACACTGTGTTCATCCAATCATCTACTGCAGCTCTACTGACTCTATTGTTTCTACTGTGTTCTACTCTATGAGTTCTACTGGGTTCTATGAACTCTACTGGGTTCTATGAGTTCTACTGGGTTCTAACATGTACAGCTGCTCTCCAAACTAGAGTCAGTTTTCTGAACCTACAAGAGGACTGTCAGTACTGTTGGCAGTATTTATTTGTTTGCAGTATTTCTGTGCAGTATTTGAGGTGTATTTGCAGTATTTCTGTGCAGTATTTGAGGTGTATTTGCAGTATTTCTGTGCAGTATTTTACGGTGTATTTGCAGTATGTCTGTGCAGTATTTGAGGTGTATTTGCAGTATTTCTGTGCAGTATTTTACGATGTATTTGCAGTATTTCTGTGCAGTATTTGAGGTGTATTTGCAGTATTTCTGTGCAGTATTTTACGGTGTATTTGCAGTATCAGTTTTTGACGCAGCTTCTGTTTTAACGCATAAAAGTTTTTCTGAGTGGAGATCAGAGCTGAGAGGAGAGAAAGAAAGAGAGAAAGAAAGAGAGGAGGATAGAAGAGGAAGAGGAGGAAGAGGAGGAAGGAGGAGATTTTCCAGCTGGAAACTTGGACCCTTCACACAGAACAACTCCCATGTTCACCCCACCCCTCAGACCCGGACCCTCAGACCCGGACCCGGTAGACCTGGTCCCGGTAGACCTGGTCCCGGTGTGTCTCTTCTTACCTTTGAAGGTTTCTGCCCGTGCCCCCGTTAGTCCCGGTGAAACCAGTAGGAGAACCACAGAGATCAGGAAAGTTCCGGTCCGCTCCATGATCCTCCTCAGAGAGGAGAACCAGAACCTCCGACTGGAGAACCTCCGACTGGAGAACCTCCGAGAGGAGAAGGTCCGGAGCGGGAGGAGAAACTAACTCACCAACTCCGACCCACTTCTTCTCCTTCTTGTTCTTGTTCTTCTTCTTCAGCTGCTGTTCTTTCTTCTCCTCTTTCTTTCTCTCCTTCTTCTAATGTTGTTTCCTGTCTGTCTCTCTCTCTCTCTCTCACTCAGACAGTCAGTCAGACAGTCAGACAGTCAGACAGTCAGACAGGCAGACAGACAGGCTGACGGTTCCCGGTAGTTCCCGGTTCGTTTCTCTTCCTCCGTTTGTCTCCAGACCGGAGAGAAACTGACTCCGCTCAGCGAGCAGCTGCTGACGTCACAGAGAGAGAGAAAGTGTGTGTTAGAGAGAGAGACATTTATTATTTTACATTATTATATTATATATTATCCATTCATCGTATTTATTATATTACGTTATTATTATTAATTTGAATATTCACTTTTATTTATTTATTTTTTTATATTAAGTCCTGTCAATTTATTTTTAATTAATTAAACTTTATATTTTAATTTGGACTTGTAATTTGTTTTAAATTAATTTAAATTAAGTTGTAGTTTTATTTTTACTGTTTTTATTTATTCTATATATTTTAACATTTCTTTTCTTTTCTTTTATTGTGTAAATCGGATTTTACACAAAGTGTCTCCTGGTTTTCAGATTAAAATCAGGTTGAATTTAAGGTTGTTTGAGTTGTTTTTTACATGCACACTATAAAAAACATCATGAAATAGTTTCAACAGGCTGCGTTCAGATGTTCAACTGTGAATCATTAAATCACAGCTGAAGACTGTCAACACGATGCTGCCCTCTGCTGGACTGGACACCAACTGTCAACATGATCAGAGTGACGATGCTGCCCCCTGCTGGTCCGGCCACCAACTGTCAACATGATCAGAGTGAAGATGCTGCCCCCTGCTGGACTGGACACCAACTGTCAACATGATCAGAGTGACGATGCTGCCCTCTGCTGGACTGGACACCAACTGTCAACATGATCAGAGTGAAGATGCTGCCCTCTGCTGGACTGGACACCAACTGTCAATATGATCAGAGTGACGATGCTGCCCTCTGCTGGACTGGACACTAACTGTCAACATGATCAGAGTGACGATGCTGCCCTCTGCTGGTCCGGCCACTAACTGTCAACAGGATCAGAGTGACGATGCTGCCCTCTGCTGGTCCGGCCATTAACTGTCAACATGATCAGAGTGAAGATGCTGCCCTCTGCTGGACTGGACACTAACTGTCAACGTGATCAGAGTGAAGATGCTGCCCTCTGCTGGTCCGGCCACTAACTGTCAACATGATCAGAGTGAAGATGCTGCCCCCTGCTGGTCTGGCCACTAACTGTCAATGTGATCAGAGTGAAGATGCTGCCCTCTGCTGGTCCGGCCACTAACTGTCAACATGATCAGAGTGAAGATGCTGCCCCCTGCTGGTCCGGCCACCAACTGTCAACATGATCAGAGTGAAGATGATGCCCCCTGCTGGACTGGACACCAACTGTCAACATGATCAG
>JAUPFX010000021.1:27041317-27053817 GCA_036937225.1 Sebastes paucispinis
ATCAGGTGAGTTACCTGGTGGTGAACCAGATCAGGTGAGTTACCTGGTGGTGAACCAGATCAGGTGAGTTACCTGGTGGTGAACCAGGTCAGGTGAGTTACCTGGTGGTGAACCAGATCAGGTGAGTTACCTGGTGGTGAACCAGATCAGGTGTCTTACCTGGTGAGGCAGCAGAGGGCCTTAGGCAGAGAGTGGAGGCTGTTTCCCTCCACGATGAGGATCTTGAGCTCCACCAGAGCCTGGATGTTCTCCGCCAGGTTCTCCAGACGGTTACAGGCCAGGTGGAGGAACACCTGCAGGATCAGAGGAGGAGACTGAGATCACATGAAGAAGAGGAGACATCTTACAACGTGACGTTGACCGTTTTGAAGCCTCAAGTTTGTTTTTTTGCTCGTCTCCATCTTGGTGTCGGACGTCTCTGGCTGAATCCAGATCTCCGCTCTCTGGACGTTAGACATACATATGGTGACGCGTTCACCGTCAGACCAAACACAGAATAATACCAGTATTGAATTGTGGATCTGGACCACCTGGACTTGGACCACCTGGACTTGTAGGGATTATATTGAACCGTTACATGTGAGAGGTGTGAACGTACCAGAGCCTTCATGTTGTAGACGCAGCCCGGGATGTGGGCGATGTGGTTGTGACTGAGGTTCAGTTTCCTCAGTCGGGTCAGATTGGAGAGTGAGGCGGGCAGCGAGGACAGCTGGTTGTTGGCTAAACTCAGAACCTGACGGACACAAACACTTTATATTCATACAGCGGGATTATTACAGTATCATCACTCAGAACGCCACGCTACATCCTGTAATATGAATATATAACATCATCACGCTCAGAACGCCACATTACATCCTGTAATATATATTATATCATCATGCTCAGAACGCCACGTTACATCCTGTAATATATATTATATCATCATGCTCAGAACGCCACGTTACATCCTGTAATATGAATGGTTCATATGAATGGTTCATATGAATGGTTCCTGGTTCAGTACCTCTAGTTGTGTACAGGCTCCCAGCTCTTCAGGAACTTCACTCAGTCGGTTTCTGTAGGCGAATAAAACTCGGAGTCTCCTCAGCTGACCGATCTCTGCTGGCAGGCTGCTGAGCTGCAGACAAACAACAACAAACAGTCATAAACAGTCATAAACAACAACTAACAGTCATAAACAACAACAAACAACAACAACAAAAACAAATAGTCATAAATTACAACAACAACAACAACAACAGTCATAAACAACAACAAACAGTCATAAGCAGTCATAAACTACAACAACAACAACAACAAACAGTCATAAATTACAACAACAACAACAAACAGTCATAAACAACAACAAACAGTCATAAATTACAACAACAACAAACAGTCATAAACAACAACAAACAGTCATAAGCAGTCATAAACTACAACAATAACAACAACAACAACAAACAGTCATAAATTACAACAACAACAACAACAAGCAGTCATAAATGACAACAACAACAAACAGTCATAAACAACAACAAACAGTCATAAACAGTCATAAACAACAACAACAACAAACAGTCATAAGCAGTCATAAACTACAACAACAACAACAAAAACAAACAGTCATAAACAGTCATAAACAACAACAACAACAACAAAGTCATAAATTACAACAACAAACAGTCATAAACAGTCATGAACTACAACAACAACAACAATAAACAGTCATAAACAACAACAACAACAACAAACAGTCATAAACAGTCATGAACTACAACAACAACAACAACAAACAATCATAAACAACAGCAAACAACAACCAAGATGTTGGTCAGTATTCCCTGGACCTCAGTGGTGGAAGTACATCACTGAAGTTCTGTACTGTATTTGATGATGACTTATGAGGTCAGGTATCATAATACTTCCTTTTAGCCAGGATCAGTGTCTTACTGCTCTTTGTTATAATGCAGTATGAGCATATAGCACCTGATCAGTATGTTCATAATGAAGGGTTAGGGTTAGAGGACGGGCTGAGAGGTTCTGTGGCTGTAGCGTCTCAGGCCCGTCTGACTGGAGGTCGGTGGAGGACGGAGAGGACAGAAAACTGGATCCTGGTGGATTACAGGAGGGATTATAATCTTTATTTATCCAGGAGACACAGCAGCTGCCGAGGCAGTGCCTTGCTCAGAGGAACGCTGACCGACTCTGGTTCAGCTTATACAGAGACATGTAGAGACACAGCAGCTGCCGGGGCAGTGCCTTGCTCAGAGGAACGCTGACCGACTCTGGTTCAGCTTATACAGAGACATGTAGAGACACAGCAGCTGCCGGGGCAGTGCCTTGCTCAGAGGAACTTTGACCGACTCTGCTTCAGCTAATCAAATCAAATCAAATCAAATCAATTTATTTTTGTATAGCGTCAAATCACAACAGAAGTTATCTCAAGACGCTTTATATATAGAGCAGGTCTATGACCGTACACCATAGTTTAGAGACCCAACAGGATCCACCAAGCGCACTGTGGCCAGGAACAACTCCCCGATTACTGGGAAGAAACCTGGAGCAGAACCGGGCGCAGGGCGGGCGGCCATCTGCCGAGACCGGCTGGGGGGATAGATAGATAGAGTGTGAGAAAGAGAGAGAGAGAGAGAGAGAGAGAGAGATAGAGAGAGAGAGAGATAGAAGCAGCCACAATAGCAGTCTAGCAGCTGTAATAGCTAATACAAGTAGGGCTGATAACACAAAACCAATAGTGGTGGATGGAAAGAGTGATAATACAACTATCGGAAAGCCAGCACTGTCCAGCATCTCTCCTCAGTACGTCCATGTGTATTGGTGTGGGACGTCCCTGCGATCGAGGCCCGTGCGTTGGTTCCTGCAGCATCAGCATGCTTGCTGGGAGCTCTTGATGTCTTTGGCAGTGATTGAGAAGTGTTATTCTCCAGGCTGCCACATTGTCACTAGGTGTTGGAAATCCCTCGTTAGCATTGGTATTCCCTCGTACAGACGTAGTTAATTAGGGATGGTAGCAGTTGGTGTCAAGCAGGCACCGACGCGGCAGCAGATGCAGCCACAATACCGGAGACCACCAAGATCCAGGTGAAACCCTGCTCCAAGTGTGCCCATGCTCCAGGTATAACCTCGCTCCCGGTGTGATCCCGCTCCAGGTATGACCTCACTCCAGGTGTGACCCCGCTCCACGGTTAGCTGCGAGACAAGGAGGCACAAGGACTCCCGGGAAGGAATGAAGTTAGTAACAACATGGACATGGGACATGAGTATATACAGAAGGAGAGGGGAGCTCAGTGTGTCATAGGAAGTTCCTTATGACAGTGTGTCATAGGAAGTCCCCCGGCAGTCTATGCCTATAGCAGCTTAAGTATAAGCGTTATCAAAGAGGAAAGTCTTTAGCCTACTCTTAAATGTAGAGACGGTGTCTGCCTCCCGGACTGAAACTGGGAGCTGGTTCCAGAGAAGAGGAGCTTGATAGCTGAAGGCTCTGGCTCCCATTCTACTTTTGGAGACTCTAGGAACCTCAAGTAACCCTGCATTCTGTGAGCGCAGTGCTCTAGTGGGGTAGTAGGGTACTATGAGCTCTTTAAGATATGATGGGGCCTGACCGTTTAGCGCTTTGTAGGTGAGGAGGACGATTTTAAAATCTATTCTGGATTTTACAGGCAGCCAGTGCAGAGAAGCTAATACAGGCGTAATATGATCTCTAGTTCTAGTTCTAGTCAGTACACGTGCTGCAGCATTCTGGATCAACTGGAGAGTCTTAAGAGACTTATTGGAGCAGCCTGATAATAAGGAATTGCAGTAATCGAGTCTAGAGGTAACAAATGCATGGACTAATTTTTCTGCATCATTTTGACACAGGATGTGCCTGATCTTTGCAATGTTACGTAGATGAAAGAAGGCAGTCCGTGAGGTTTGTTTTATGTGAGAGTTAAAGGACATATCCTGGTCGAAGACAACTCCCAGATTCCTTACGGTGGTGCTGGAGGCCAGGGCAATGCCATCTAAAGTAACTATATCATTAGATAATTTGTTTCGGAGGTGCTCAGGGCCGAGTACAATAACTTCAGTTTTGTCTGAGTTTAACATCAGGAAATTGCAAGTCATCCAGGTTTTTATGTCCTTAAGGCATGCTTGAAGTTTAGTTAACTGGTTTGTTTCGTCTGGCTTGATCGATAGATATAATTGGGTATCATCTGCATAACAATGAAAGTTTATGGAGTGTTTTCTAATAACATTGCCTAAGGGAAGCATATATAAGGTAAATAGAATTGGTCCAAGTACAGAACCCTGTGGAACTCCGTGACTAACTTTGGTGTACATGGAGGACTCATCGTTGACATGTACAAACTGAGATCGATCTGATAAATAGGACTTAAACCAACTTAGTGCAGTTCCTTTAATGCCAATTAAGTGTTCCAGTCTTTGTAATAGGATGTCAGGATCAATGGTGTCGAAAGCAGCACTGAGATCTAGCAAGACAAGTACAGAGACAAGTCCTTTGTCCGATGCCATTAGAAGGTCATTTGTAATTTTCACTAGTGCTGTCTCTGTGCTATGGTGCACTCTAAATCCTGACTGATAATCTTCGAATAAATGATTGTTCTGTAGAAAGTCACACAGCTGACTGGCAACTACTTTCTCGAGTATTTTGGAGGTAAAGGGAAGGTTAGATATAGGTCTTTAGTTGGCTAGGACCTCTGGATGAAGAGTGGGCTTTTTAAGAAGAGGTTTAATTACAGCTACTTTAAAGGACTGTGGTACATAGCCTGTTAGTAAAGACACATTGATCATATCCAGTAAAGAGGTGCTAACTAGAGGTAAAACTTCTTTAAGCAGTCTAGTTGGAATAGGGTCTAGGAGACAGGTAGATGATTTAGATGAGGAGATCAGTGAGGTTAATTTGTGGAGATCGATAGGAGAAAAGCAGTCTAAATATATATCAGGTTGTACAGCTGTTTCTAAGGTTCCTAAGTTTGAGGATAAATTGGTACCAGTTGACGGTAGGAGGTGATTAATTTTGTCTCTAATAGTTATGATTTTATCATTAAAGAAACTCATGAAGTCACTACTACTGAGGGTTGTAGGAATACATGGCTCAATAGAGCTGTGACTTTCTGTCAGCCTGGCTACAGTGCTGAATAGAAACCTGGGGTTGTTCTTATTTGTCTCTATTAATGATGAGTAATGGGCTGCTCTGGCATCACAGAGAGCCTTCCTATATGTTTTAAGACTATCTTGCCAGACTAAATGAGATTCTTCCTGTTTGGTGGAACGCCATATCCTTTCCATAATCCAGAGACATGTAGAGACACAGCAGCTGCTCTCATGAACATCACTTTACTGTGTTCAGAGTTCTAACCAGTTCTAACGAGTTCAGTTCTACAGAGTTTTACTGAGTTCTACAGAGTTCTAATGAGTTCTACAGAGTTTAGTTCTACAGAGTTCAGTTCTACAGAGTTCTAACGAGTTCTACAGAGTTCAGTTCTACTGAGTTCTACTGAGTTCTACAGTGAACTCCTCAGGTGGGTTGAGAGGAAGAACGTCAGCATAATGAACTGTAGAGGAGTCATATTCAAACAGCTCATCTACGTTGAAACTAGGTTCCTTGTTAAGGGTTTGTCCTTCAGCGGTGTACCGTTGTTCTGTTCTTATTGAGTGTTCTATTGGTGCTCCAGAACCTGGAACCATCGACTGTGTGAGGAAGAGGACCTAGTCACCGTGACGACGCCACCCACTGGTTTGAGGATTGACGTTCTGAGGCCTCGAGTTCGGCATTTTGCCCGTCTCTAGCTTGTTTTTTGCCGATGAGAGGGCTGAGCTGAGTAAAACCAAATACTGATTGAGACGTTTTTAGGAGACCAGAAAGGTTCTAAATAACTTTGATTAAGTCAACACAAGAACTCCAAAACTCAAGTACTTGAGTAAATGTACGTACTTAGGAAGAATAATGTTACTGATGTTTAAGTAAATAGTGGTGGACTGAGAATAGAGCCCTGAGGCTCCTCATTACTGATGATGTTTTCATGTTTTCATTTATTGTTGATGGGTTTCTTCTGCTTTATATAAACCCTCCTTGTTGTGTTTTGTGTGTGGGAGGTTGAAGAGGAGAGAGAAGAAGGTTTACCTGGTTGCCCCACAGGTTGAGGACCACCAGGAGGAGAGAGAAGGAGGTTTACCTGGTTGCCCCACAGGTTGAAGACCACCAAGAGGAGAGAGGAGAAGGTTTACCTGGTTGCCCCACAGGTTGAGGACCACCAGGAGGAGAGAGAAGAAGGTTTACCTGATTGCCCCACAGGTTGAGGACCACCAGGAGGAGAGAGAAGAAGGTTTACCTGGTTGCCCCACAGGTTGAGGACCACCAGGAGGAGAGGAGAAGAAGGTTTACCTGGTTGCCCCACAGGTTGAGGACCACCAGGAGGAGAGAGAAGAAGGTTTACCTGGTTGCCCCACAGGTTGAGGACCACCAGGAGGAGAGGAGAAGGTTTACCTGGTTGCCCCACAGGTTGAGGACCACCAGGAGGAGAGAGAAGGAGGTTTACCTGGTTGCCCCACAGGTTGAGGACCACCAGGAGGAGAGAGGAGAAGGTTTACCTGGTTGCCCCACAGGTTGAGGACCACCAGGTTGGACAGCAGAGATAGTTGAGGAGGAAGAACCTTCAGACTGTTGAGAGACAAGTTCAGCTTCTCCAACTCCAGCAGCTCCCAGAGTTCAACTGGGACTTCCTGCAGGACCACAGGAAAGACAAACTGTTACTACTAGTAGTACTTCTGTTAATACTACTGTTACTACTAGTAGTACTTCTGTTAATCCTACTGTTACTACTAGTACTGCTTCTGTTAATACTACTGTTACTGTTAGTAGTACTTGTAGAGTGATGAAGAGTGATGAAGAGTGATGAAGACCTTCAGTCCTCGGCGAGCCAGACTCAGGACGTTGTATCCAAACTGTCTGACGGTGAATCGCCGGATTCTGTCCGCTGACGTCAGACTGTCCTCCGTCCCGACGCTCCTCTTCTTCTCCTTCACCTCCTCTTTACACACTGCTCCTCCCATCCCTCTTCCTCTCCTCCTCCTCCTCCTCCTCCTCCTCCTCCTCTTCCTCTCCTCCTCCTCTCCTCTTCCTCTCCTCTTCCTCCTCCTCCTCCTCTTCCTCTCCTCCTCCTCCTCCTCCTCTTCCTCTCCTCCTCTCCTCTTCCTCTCCTCTTCCTCCTCTCTTCCTCTTCCTCTGTTGCTCCTCAAACACCAGACAGAACGTTACTGTCCAGATGCCCAGATGTTACTGGACTCCAGATGTATATGCCATATATCTGGATGTTCTCCAGATGTTTGGTTGTTGTCCAGATGTTGCTCTGCTCTCCAGATGTTGTCCCTCTTGTGAACTCCTGAAGGATAAAAATGAAGACGTTTAATCTCTCTGATGAATTCTGCTGCAGATGTTTGACATTTAAAACAGATTTTACTTCATTTCATCCACAACAAACAGAGTACCTGAGCAGGTAGTATACAGAGTACCTGAGCAGGTAGTATACAGAGTACCTGAGCAGGTAGTGAACAGAGTACCTGAGCAGGTAGTATACAGAGTACCTGAGCAGGTAGTATACAGAGTACCTGAACAGGTAGTATACAGAGTACCTGAACAGGTAGTGAACAGAGTACCTGAGCAGGTAGAATACAGAGTACCTGAACAGGTAGTGAACAGAGTACCTGAGCAGGTAGTATACAGAGTACCTGAGCAGGTAAACAGAGTACCTGAGCAGGTAGTATACAGAGTACCTGAGCAGGTAGTGATCAGAGTACCTGAACAGGTAGTGAACAGAGTACCTGAGCAGGTAGTATACAGAGTACCTGAGCAGGTAAACAGAGTACCTGAGCAAGTAGTAAACAGAGTACCTGAGCAGGTAGTGAACAGAGTACCTGAGCATGTAGTATACAGAGTACCTGAGCAGGTAGTGAACAGAGTACCTGAGCAGGTAGTAAACAGAGTACCTGAACAGGTAGTATACAGAGTACCTGAGCAGGTAGTGAACAGAGTACCTGAGCAGGTAGTAAACAGAGTACCTGAGCAGGTAAACAGAGTACCTGAGCAGGTAGTAAACAGAGTACCTGAGCAGGTAGTAAACAGAGTACCTGAGCAGGTAGTGAACAGAGTACCTGAGCATGTAGTATACAGAGTACCTGAGCAGGTAGTATACAGAGTACCTGAACAGGTAGTATACAGAGTACCTGAACAGGTAGTGAACAGAGTACCTGAGCAGGTAGTGAACAGAGTACCTGAGCAGGTAGTATACAGAGTACCTGAGCAGGTAGTATACAGAGTACCTGAACAGGTAGTATACAGAGTACCTGAGCAGGTAGTGATCAGAGTACCTGAGCAGGTAGTGATCAGAGTACCTGAGCAGGTAGTATACTGAGTACCTGAGCAGGTAGTATACTGAGTACCTGAGCAGGTAGTGATCAGAGTACCTGAGCAGGTAGTGATCAGAGTACCTGAGCAGGATCAGAGACTTGCTGTCACGTATACATTGTTATTGTATTAATATACATTGTTATAGTATTAATATACATTGTTATTGTATTAATATACATTGTTATTGTATTAATATACATTGTTGTTGTATTAATATACATTGTTATTGTATTAATATACATTGTTATAGTATTAATATATATTAACCCTTTCAGACCCAACTAACATGGTGAGTAGAGCTCCTACCTCGTCGGTCTCTGTAGAAGAAGAAGAAGAACTCCTCCGAGGACAGTCAGGAGAGACGAGGACGGTCAGAAGAGACAAAGACGGTCAGGTGAGACAAGGATGGTCAGGAGAGACGAGGACGGTCTGGAAAGACGGTCTGGAGAGACGAGGACGGTCAGAAGAGACAAAGACGGTCAGGAGAGACGAGGACGGTCTGGAGACACGAGGACGGTCTGGAGACACGAGGACGGTCTGGAGAGACGAGGACGGTCTGGAGAGACGAGGACGGTCTGTAGAGACGAGGACGGTCAGGACTGTTTACAGAGACACAGAGTCTCTATTTGAGGACGAGCACTGGATCTGACCTCTGACCTTCACACACACACACCCAGCTGCTGCTGTCCGTCAGCAGACTGACCAGTCAGGTTGTGTTTCACTGAAGAAGTAGAAGTACAAGTAGAAGTACTCCAGTAAAGTACAAGTACCCTGAGCTGCTACGGTGTGATGATGTCACAAGTACGGCGTGATGATGTCACAAGTACGATGTGATGATGTCACAAGTACGACGTGATGATGTCACAAGTACAGTGTGATGATGTCACAAGTACGGCGTGATGATGTCACAAGTACGGCGTGATGATGTCATCGTCCCGTAGAACAGAAGATAAAACGACTTCATCAGATCAAGTTCAGAAACATTCATCAGATCATCATCACCAGAATCACACTGTAAAAAATGACAACATGAAGTTGATGTTAAAAAAGTGGACATCAGGAAACAGGAGCTGGTCAGAGCTGGACCAACAGCTGGATCAACAGCTGGACCAACAGCTGGATCAACAGCTGGACCAACAGCTGGATCAACAGCTGGACCAACAGCTGGACCAACAGCTGGATCAACAGCTGGATCAACAGCTGGATCAACAGCTGGACCAACAGCTGGATCAACAGATGGACCAACAGCTGGATCAACAGCTGGATCAACAGTTGTGTAATGTTACATGTCCGCTCTTATTTCAGTCTAATCATAACTCCCACAGCTCTCCATCTCAGGTCAGCTTCTGCTGGACCTCCTGGAGTCACAGAGATGAGTCGGTTTCAATCAACAGAGGAAGTTAAAGTTGACATGATGTTTAAAAAGACGTCTGAAGGTGTCTCAGGTGGAGACAGACCAGAGACTAGTCAGCCACAGAACACAGAGTCCAGTCAGAGAGCAGAATGAGATCACCTGTGTAATGATGATGATCTGTTGGATGAATTCATGAACATGGAGGACATGGAGGACGTGAGACGTGTGATTGGACAGCAGGTGGAGCTGAACATGGAGGACATGGAGGACGTGAGACGTGTGATTGGACAGCAGGTGGAGCTGCTGCATCAGCTAACAGACTGTCCTCAGGTCAGATCTGAACTAAAGAAACTGAAACTGATATTTTATCACATAAAGACTGAAAAATTAAAAAACAACTCATGAACAAGATGTTAGAGTCAGAGATCATTTCTGTCCCAGTGAGACCAGACCAGACCAGACCAGACCAGACCAGACCAGACCCGACCTGACCCGACCAGACCAGACCAGACCAGACCAGACCAGACCCGACCAGACCAGACCCGACCAGACCAGACCAGACCAGACCAGACCAGACAAGACCAGACCAGACCAGACCCGACCCGACCCGACCCGACCCGACCAGACCCGAACCGACCCGACCCGACCAGATCAGACCAGACCAGACCAGACCAGACCTGACCAGACCAGACCAGACCAGACCAGACCCGACCAAACCCGACCAGACCAGACCAGACCAGACCCGACCAGACCAGACCAGACCAGACCAGACCAGACCAGACCAGAACAGAACGGACCAGGTGTATTCAGACAGACAGACAGGTGAATACAGGTATGTTCAGACAGACAGGTGAATACAGGTATATTCAGACAGACAGGTGAATACAGGTATATTCAGACAGACAGACAGGTGAATACAGGTATATTCAGACAGACAGGTGAATACAGGTATATTCAGACAGACAGACAGGTGAATACAGGTATGTTCAGACAGACAGGTGAATACAGGTATGTTCAGACAGACAGGTGAATACAGGTATATTCAGACAGACAGGTGAATACAGGTATATTCAGACAGGTGAATACAGGTATATTCAGACAGACAGGTGAATACAGGTATATTCAGACAGACAGGTGAATACAGGTATATTCAGACAGACAGACAGGTGAATACAGGTATATTCAGACAGACAGGTGAATACAGGTACATTCAGACAGACAGGTGAATACAGGTACATTCAGATAGACAGGTGAATACAAGTATATTCAGACAGACAGACAGGTGAATACAGGTATATTCAGATAGACAGGTGAATACAGGTATATTCAGACAGACAGGTGAATACAGGTACATTCAGATAGACAGGTGAATACAGGTATGTTCAGACAGACAGGTGAATACAGGTATATTCAGACAGACAGGTGAATACAGGTATATTCAGCTGATTTTGGACCTTTAATAGTTTTCTGAGTAAAGAGTTTAAATACTCACAAAGTACTAAAGAGCAGTACTGAGTAAATGTACTTAGTTACTCTCTAGTACTGTTGTGTGATGAATAATGTATGAAGGTAGAGAGAGAGGGAGGAGAGCTGAAGAGGAAGAGGAGGAAAGAGAAGATGAAGGTAGAGAGAGAGGGAGGAGAGCTGAAGAGGAAGAGGAGGAGGAGGAGAGAGAGAGAGAGAGAGAGAGGATGAAGGTGGAGAGAGTGGGAGCAGAGCTGAAGAGGAAGAGGAGGATGAAGGTGGAGAGAGAGGAAGAGAGCTGAAGAGGAAGAGGAGGAGGAAGAGGAGAGAGAGAGAGAGAGGATGAAGGTGGAGAGAGTGGGAGCAGAGCTGAAGAGGAAGAGGAGGATGAAGGTGGAGAGAGAGGAAGAGAGCTGAAGAGGAAGAGGAGAGAGAGAGGAGGAGGAGGAGGAGGAGAGAGGGAGGAGAGCTGAAGAGGAAGAGGAGGAGGATGAAGGTGGAGTGTCTGAGTGATTGTGCTGATGTTAACTGAGAGGAAGCAGCTGGTGTCTCCACTCTTCACCTCCATCAGTCTCATCCTTTCATCTCTACCTGAGGGGGGGGGGCTCTACTAAAGAAGAAATAAATAATAAATACAGGAACACCACATTCATGAAATATATTAATATATATATATATATTTATATATATATTAATATATTAATATATTTATATATATATATATATAAATATATATATATATATATAAATATATATAATATATATATTAATATATTAATATATATATATAAATATATTAATATATTTATAGATAGTATATGTTATATGTTATAATGTGGTGACATTAAAGGAAATATAGGAATGAAACAGAAAGAATAAATATAGAAATGAGAAAACACCAACGATCGTCTGAACCAACAATCTGGTCTGCTGGGGCAGAGGGATGGACTGATTGATTGATTGATTGATTGATTGATTGATTGATTGATTGATTGACGGTAATTCGTCGTTGTCGTCGTTTTGAAGGTTTTTAAAATTCACTAACCCTTCTCTGGAGTTTGGTTGAAGACGTCCAGATGGACGTGGACACGTCTGATGTCCATCACACAGCCAGAATGTCCTCTGAGTGGACGACAGGACACAGACTTCTGGATACCTGATCAAAGTACATGAAGTACATGAAGTACATGAAGTACATGAAGTACACATCTAGAAGTATGAGCCATTAGTGTTTTCATCCTCTCTGCTTTCATCTGAGAGCTCCTCCACATC
>JAUPFX010000021.1:27066317-27086317 GCA_036937225.1 Sebastes paucispinis
ATTTAATGGTAGTTTAAAGGGTCATTTAATGGTGGTTTAAAGGGTAATTTAATGGTAGTTTAAAGGGTCATTTAATGGTGGTTTAAAGGGTCATTTAATGGTGGTTTAAAGGGTCATTTAATGGTGGTTTAAAGGGTTATTTAATGGTGGTTTACAGTTTTTCTCGATTGTTTACACACATTTTCTGAAAGCATGCCTCATACTCTCAGAACTCTACACACAAATCAAAAAACACACACACAATGGGCAAAACCCCTCAATTCTCCTGCAAAATGAAACTTTACATTCAAAACAATGTTATTTCTTCTCAAAATGGTATTTTGTTTTCAAATGACACACACAAACCATCATATGAATAGACATTTATAAGAACCAGTTGAACACTGATGTGCTCAATGTAAAACACTATGATGAATGGAAAACACTTCTTCTCCATTCATCATGATGACTTAGGCCTTTTTTTGTTCAGTGTTACACTTACTACAGACAGTACATACAGAAGTGTGTTGTAAAATATTTTAGAATATTGTTTTTATACTCAGAACACACAAATACACGGTAACAAATATATTTTATTTTCCCCACAAAAACAATGTACACAGTGAACATCCCAACCAACACGAAGTTGCACATACAGTGGTCTACATACAAAACAACAGAGGAATTTACTGTATACAGTTACAGTAAAATAAACTATGCTGCATCCTCTCTTCTGTTTCGGTCTGGCCACAGCACCTCATCCACATCACAAGCAATGTTTGCCCTGGCCAAGCAGCGGGGGAAATATCGCTTAGCATGTCGAATCCAGCCATGAAAAGCATCAACTGATTGCTAATTGTAACACTGTGTGACAGGTGTTTGCCCATGTGATGAGTCAGTGTGCATAGTAGGGCAATTGACTTTAGAATTTTGAATGACAGTGTGTTCCTTGTGAAAACGAGATTTTCTTCATGAAAATTGTGCCAAATGCAGAGAATTGTGTGTAGTGTTTTGAAAAAAGTGTGTTTTAGAACTGCAATTTGAGTGTAAAGCAGGAATTGTGCTTGTAGTTTAGCAGAATTGGTTCAGGGGGTTGGTGCATGAGTTACATGTTGTGGTCATTGTGTGTCAAGTACCAGTATTTGTGTGTAAACAATTGAGAAAAACTGTAAAGGGATGTTACAGCATCTTTATCTTTATGGAAGGTTGACGTTGAGGAAAAGAGACAACAAGAGTTTGAACATCAGTTTGTTTAATGAACATCTTCAGTCATCAGAAACATTCTGATTCATTCAATAAATAACCCCAAACACAGAAAACATGCACGATGATGAATCCCACAGCTGCACCGGACCATCTGAATCCACTGAATGACGTCAATAATAGATCCAATATTTCATATTTTAATCAATCAGATCAGAAATTAAGAGTCTTCTTACTAAATTATGTTGAGATATAAAACTAGTGGGCTCTTTAACATGATGTCAAAGAAACTGGATCCTGAGTTGAGGGTTCATCCTTTCACTTTAGAAACAACAGTTTGACATTAATTCACAAAACAAAGTCCCCTCGCTGTGTTGTTGGAGCTTTCAGCCACATCTCATGGCCTTCATCGGCAGACAGAGTTGGGAATGGTTTAGTTTGATATCACGTGACCAAAAGTGCATCAATCCTGGGGACCATGAAGGAAGTGACACACCTCACGCACGTAGGGATGTGTTTTGGCGTAGCAGTAGCGGTGGTAACAGTAGTCATGGTAACAGCGGTGGAGGTAGGGCTGCCTCAGTAGTCGTCGCAGCGGTACGTGCTGGGGTAGGCGTAGCGGTGGTAACAGTAGTCATGGTAACGGCGGTGGAGGTAGGGCTGCCTCAGTAGTCGTCGCAGCGGTACGTGCTGGGGTAGGCGTAGCGGTGGTAACAGTAGTCATGGTAACGGCGGTGGAGGTAGGGCTGCCTCAGTAGTCGTCGCAGCGGTACGTGCTGGGGTAGGCGTAGCGGTGGTAACAGTAGTCATGGTAACGGCGGTGGAGGTAGGGCTGCGTCAGTAGTCGTCGCAGCGGTACGTGCTGGGGTAGGCGTAGTGGTGGTAACAGTAGTCATGGTGACGGCGGTGGAGGTAGAGCTGCCTCAGTAGTCGTCGTAGCGGTACGTGCTTGGGTAGGCGTAGCGGTAGTCGTAGCCGTCGGCCCGCTCTGTTTTGGTCTGCAGCGGTTCGGGCTGAAACGACAGTGACTTGATGACGCCACCCGACTCCTCCATCACCTTCACCTCGGTGGAGTACGAGGAGGAGGAGGTGTCGTCCATCAGAGAGGAGCAGCCGGGGAGGCCTGGAGGTTTCGGGGGAGCACAGGTCTGGTAGGACGGGAGGCCAGCGGGCGGTTTAGGACATGTCTGGTAGGACGGGAGCGCCGCCGGAGGCTTCGGACAGGGCTGATAGGAGACCTGAGGAGGAACGGGACGGGTATAAATGTGATAGGAAGCAGTAAGCTTTAAGCCCCGCCCCTCTAAGATACTGTTGCTACACCTGTCAGCTGTCCAATCTACCAAAACACATGTACCCAGATACCCAGATACCCAGATACCAAGATACCCAGATAACCAGATACCCAGATACCAAGATACACAGATACCCAGATACCCAGATACCCAGATACCAAGATACCCAGATACCCACATACCCAGATACCAAGATACCCAGATACCAAGATACCCAGATATCCAGATACAAAGATATCCAGATACCCAGATACAAAGATACCCAGATATCCAGATACAAAGATATCCAGATACCCAGATACAAAGATACCCAGATATCCAGATACAAAGATATCCAGATACCCAGATACAAAGATACCCAGATATCCAGATACAAAGATACCCAGATATCCAGATACAAAGATACCCAGATATCCAGATACAAAGATATCCAGATACCCAGATACAAAGATACCCAGATACCCAGATACCACGATACCCAGATACCAAGATACCCAGATACCAAGATACCCAGATACCCAGATACCAAGATACCCAGATAACCAGATACCCAGATACCGAGATACCAGATATCAAGATACCCAGATATCCAGATACAAAGATATCCAGATACCCAGATACAAAGATACCCAGATACCCAGATACCCAGATACCAAGATACCCAGATACAAAGATACCAAGATACCCAGATACCCAGATATTCAGATACCAAGATACCCAGATACCCAGATATTCAGATACCAAGATACCCAGATAAGATCCTTTCTATAATGAACAGACCTTAAAGGACCAGTACGTAACCTCCACGCTGTACTTCCTGATGAATTCTACTCACCTTGGTTGTCGTGGTGATGATGGTCTGCAGTGCGGCAGGGGACACCGGGGCGTTGCTGGGGTAACGGCAGGGGTACTCTGCGCTGTAGTAGTGGTGGTTGTCACCGTAGGGGGCGGAGTTCTTCAGCAGCTCCTTCCAGCCTGCAGGAGACTTAGTCTGGGGGTCGAAGGAGGAGCAGGGGGAGGAGAGAGGAGCCGATGAAGACGTGGAGGAAGAGGAGGAACCCAGGACCGGAGCCACCCTGAAACACAAACCAGAACCTTTAGACCCGTCAAGGTCTGTTGGATCAGATCCTGCTTAAACTGGTATGGTCTAGATTAGACCTGTTCACACTATCACTGCTTCTGGTCTAGACCTGCTCGGTCTGCCACATGGTCTCAGGATCTAGTTTGCACTTTACAGACTGTCAGGATCTCATTTAAACCTTCGTTGACTATCCAGATTCAGTTTAAACGAGTTTAAAGAAGCCGGATCTGGTTTAGACCTGGTCTAGAGTATGTGCGAGGCTGACCTGGGGTCACAGAGGTCAGACGCCATGGGATACGAAGGCGAGGTCAGGTATCCTTGGAACTCGTAGCCGGGCCGGCCCATGTAGAGCCTGGGATTGGCTGGTTTCTGTAGTGTGGGCGGGGCCTCTCCTAGTGCATTGTGGGGGTTGTAGTAGGGCTCGGGGCTCTGGAATGCTGGGTAATGCTGCGGGAAGTTCGGCTCGATGAAGGAGATTCTGTCCGATGGGTCCATGCAGGAGAGGAGGGCGGGACCTAGAGCCTGAAACAGGAAACAACAAATCAACTAATCAGCAAACAATAAACAATAAACAACGTCAACCAACAGCTTGTTGTTGTTGTTGTTGTTGTTGTTGTTGTTGTTGTTGTTGTTGTTGTCAACCTGCGTCTCGATGAGTCGTCTCTTCGGTGTGAACGGCGGCGAGCTGACTCGTCTCTTCACGGAACTTCTTCTGGCTTCAGTCTCAGACTTGGACTCTGGTCTGGGATGATCATGGACCCCTTTAGCCTGTAGGACCACAACAACAGAACATATAATAACAGACTGTTTGGATCTGGTTTAATCCAGTCAAAACCTCTTTAGTCTGGTTATGTTTTCTAGATCTGGTTTACACCCGTTTACACTGACAGAATCTGGTTTATACCAGTCAAAATCGTATTCTAAAACTGTTTAGACTCCCAAGATCTGGTTTAGACTGTTTTTAGACTGCCTAGTCTTGGTTTGGACCTACTTAGATATCCAGGATCTGGTTTAGTCACAATCTAGTTTAAACCTGCTCAAACTGTCAGGACTTTACGGTTTAGACCTGCGTAGACCAAACCTGGTTCAGATCTAGTCAGCTGTCCAAGTCCTGGTTTATGGTCCAGGATCAGCTACATCCTTTAGCCCAGTTAGCATGTTTAGCATGTTAGCCTGTGAATCAGTGGAGGGTAAAGACCTGGAAGAAGATGGCCTTCCCATCGACTCTCCAGAAGTTGGTGACGGGGTAACCGCTGTGGCCGCGACACGGCAGCAGCTCCAGAGTGGCGCTGCAGGTCGGACACAGCTTCTCTGGAACACAAAGAGTCTGGTCAGGTGACAGGCGGACGCAGGTGCAGCGTACCTGAGCAGGTTCTGGTGTGGCTTACTTTGCTGTTTCTGCCGGGCTTTGTCGCAGATGGCGGGGCGGAGCTGCAGCCGGGAGCCGTCGGGCAGCGTGCAGCCTCGGGAACACACCACCACGCCCAAACACGACTTCTTCAGGATCTGACAGTTGTGGTTGTTGGTGTTCCTCATCGCCCAGCCGGAGAGATGCCTCTGAGCGTTCTTATCTTCAGCTAACCGCAAACCGGAGAGGACAAACTGTCATGTCCATGTTCAAAGGGGTCCCTTGACCTCTGACCTGCAGATATGTCAACGTGTGAGGGGTTTTGTCCGAAACAATGTCCGAAAAAAAAGTCCAAAAACTGTCAAACAAAAGTAAAAAAAAATGTCCAAAAAGAAGTCCGAAAAAAATCCGAAAAAATTTCCGAAAGAAAAGTCAGAAGAATGTCGTAAAAAAGGCAGAAGAAAAGTCCGATACTTGTATCATCGTAAACTATAAAACCTGATGGAGCCATCGGTACCAACCAGGTCAGACTAGCTGGTCATGAAGGAGGATAAACTGTCATGTCCATGTTCAAAGGGGTCCCTTGACCTCTGACCTCCAGATCAGTGAATGTAAATGGGTTCTATGGGTACCCACGAGTCTCCCCTTTACAGACATGCCCACTTTATGATCATCACATGCAGTTTGGGGCAAGTCATAGTCAAGTCAGCACACTGACACACTGACAGCTGTTGTTGCCTGTTGGGCTGCAGTTTGCCATGTTATGATTGGAGCATATTGTTTGATGCTAAATGCAGTACCTGTGAGGGTTTCTGATCAATATCTGTTATTGATCTGTGTTGTTCATTGATTTACAATAATAAATATATACATACATTTACATAAAGCAGCATATTAGTCCACTCCCATGTTGATAAGAGGATTAAATACTGGACTAATCTCCTTTAAGGTTCATTTAGAACAGATAAAACATGTGTGATTAATTAGTGATTAACTGTTGTCATTGATTGACGGCTCTAATCATAACACCATCTGTTGAAATGTTTATATCAATCATCAATAACATTGATCATGAAGACGCTGGTTTAATCTGTAACTTTATGAGTTTAATGTTTCTCACCGCTGTAGATGAACCGAACGTAACCGTCTGTCCACTCCTGGAACGGGTCGAACTGCTTCGTGTCCTGCAGACAGACAGACAGACAGACAGACAGACAGACAAACAGACAGACGGACAGGTAGAGAGACAGACAGGTAGTTAGCGTCCTGGTTGGTGCATTAATAACAGAGAACTTTAGTGTTTCTGTCTGTTAGACTGAACATGAAGCTGTAGTGTATATTATATTATATTATATTATATTATATTATAGTATAGTATATTATAGTATAGTATATTATATTATATTATATTATATTATATTATATTATATTATAGTATAGTATATTATAGTATATTATATTATATTATATTATATTATATTATATTATAGTATATTATATTATATTATATTATATTATATTATATTATAGTATATTATATTATATTATATTATATTATATTATATTATAGTATATTATAGTATATTATATTATATTATATTATATTATATTATATTATAGTATATTCTAGTATATTATATTATATTATAGTATATTATATTATATTATATTATATTATATTATATTATATTATATTATAGTATATTATATTATATTATATTATATTATATTATAGTATATTATATATACTGTAGAGGTGTGTTGGTGTAAAATCAATCAGAGATATTGATCAGTGAGAGAGCTGACTGTGGATCAGCTGGACCAAAGAAACTCGGCTTGTTTTGGTTTCACTGAAAACAAAAATATAAAAACCAGTTTTTACTGTTTGAGCAACAACAGAGAGACGAGCTGCTGAGTCAGCTGTCAGCTGCTGCACACAACACAACCATCAGGTAACCTTCAGGTAACCTTCAGGAAACCTTCAGGAAACCATCAGGAAACCATCAGTCTGATTCTGTGGAGGTCTTTAAATCTAAAATCAAAACCTCCCGTCTGTCCCTTCCTCTGGAATAACCTCCCTATAGACATCAGACGGTCTGATTCTGTAGATTCGGTTTAAATCCAAACTTAAAACCATCTTCTTCCGACATTCTTTTCTCCGGGTGCTCAGGTTTCCTCCCACAGAAATCTGGTCCTGTGTCTAGGTTCCATGGAGGAGAGGAGGTCGTGTTGCTCTAGTTCTATCTATCTGGCGTGGAAAGGAGGTCGTGTTGCTCTGTTTCTATCTATCTGGCGTGGAGAGGAGGTTGTGTTGCTCTGGCTCTATCTATCTGGCATGGAGAGGAGGTTGTGTTGCTCTGGCTCTATCTATCTGGCGTGGAGAGGAAGTTGTGTTGCTCTTGTTCTATCGATCTGGCGTGGAGAGGAGGTCGTGTTGCTCTGGCTCTATCTATCTGGCGTGGAGAGGAGGTCGTGTTGCGGAGGTCGTGTTGCTCTGGCTATATCTATCTGGCGTGGAGAGGAGGTCGTGTTGCGGAGGTCGTGTTGCTCTGGCTCTTTCTATCTGCCGTGGAGAGGAGGTCGTGTTGCTCTGGCTCTATCTATCTGGCGTGGAGAGGAGGTCGTGTTGTGGAGGTCGTGTTGCTCTGGCTCTTTCTATCTGCCGTGGAGAGGAGGTCGTGTTGCTCTGGCTCTATCTATCTGGCGTGGAGAGGAGGTCGTGTTGCTCTGGCTCTATCGATCTGGCGTGGAGAGGAGGTCGTGTTGCGGAGGTCGTGTTGCTCTGGCTATATCTATCTGGCGTGGAGAGGAGGTCGTGTTGCGGAGGTCGTGTTGCTCTGGCTCTATCTATCTGGCGTGGAGAGGAGGTCGTGTTGCGGAGGTTGTGTTGCTCTGGCTATATCTATCTGGCGTGGAGAGGAGGTCGTGTTGCGGAGGTCGTGTTGCTCTGGCTCTTTCTATCTGCCGTGGAGAGGAGGTCGTGTTGCTCTGGCTCTATCCATCTGGCGTGGAGAGGAGGTCGTGTTGCGGAGGTCATGTTGCTCTGGCTCTTTCTATCTGCCGTGGAGAGGAGGTCGTGTTGCTCTGGCTCTATCTATCTGGCGTGGAGAGGAGGTCGTGTTGCTCTGGCTCTATCGATCTGGCGTGGAGAGGAGGTCGTGTTGCGGAGGTTGTGTTGCTCTGGCTCTATCGATCTGGCGTGGAGAGGAGGTCGTGTTGCGGAGGTCGTGTTGCTCTGGCTATATCTATCTGGCGTGGAGAGGAGGTCGTGTTGCGGAGGTTGTGTTGCTCTGGCTATATCTATCTGGCGTGGAGAGGAGGTCGTGTTGCTCTGGATCCGTCTCTTCATATCCGTTCACGTTATTTGTATTAATTCTTGTGTATGTTGTATTTTCAGGATGTCGTTCCTCTGTACCCACGACGTCTACTTCCTGTCTGTCCGTCCTGATAAAGGGTCCCTCCTCTGTTCCTCTTCTTCAGCTTTCTAACAGTTCAAAGGTTTTTATAGGTTCAGACGGCGTCGTGTCCTCATTCATTCACTGATTGATTGATTAATTAATTGATTGATTGATTGACTGATTGATTGATTGATTTCAACCATCAGCTGATAGTTTTCAGAATATAAATATATATTTAACTAAAACTGTATAAATAATTGAATCTGCTGCAAGAACAAACCGATCATTAAATCTCTTAATCTACACATTAGATATATATATATATATTAATATATATATATATATATTATATATATTATATTAATATATAATATATATATTAATATAATATATATAATATATTAATATATTATATATATTATATTAATATCTCATACGTGTGATATGTCTGTGAGAGGAAACAGTCAGAAAGTTAATAAATGATGTTTAAACATGTACAGAAGGTATCTGAGTGAACAGTTGAATGAATAAATGAGATGTTCGTCTGGTTGGAGTTTTAATTCATCGTCTATATATCGTTAATTATAATCATTATTATCACAAACCTGAAAACAGATTGAGCATTAAATGTGTTTTAGAGGAAAATATCAGCAGCTGGATTCTGTTGAACTGACTTGAAATAAAATTGATTTATTATCTAACATAAATAAATTATAGATCATAGTAATAATAATAATAGTAATAATAATAATAATAATAATAATAATAATAATGTACAGAAATAATAACATATTTATATAATATCTTCTCTTAATGTATTTTGTTAATTGTTAATATTTTCAGGAGATTCAGTTTGTTACAGATTCTAGAAACATGATATTAAGAGTCCAGATTCAAAATACAAAATGATATTTAGAGGAAGTACATCTGAACAGCCTAATGAATAAATCAGATGTTTGAAATCGTCTGAAATACTCAGATGTTCTCCAGAGTCTGGTATCTGTGATATATCTGATATAGATTATAGAGTCTGGTATATCTGATATAGATTATAGAGTCTGGTATATCTGATATAGATTATAGAGTCTGGTATATCTGATATAGATTATAGAGTCTGGTATGTGTGATATAGATTATAGAGTCTGGTATGTGTGATATAGATTATAGAGTCTGGTATATCTGATATAGATTATAGAGTCTGGTATGTGTGATATAGATTATAGAGTCTGGTATATCTGATATAGATTATAGAGTCTGGTATATCTGATATAGATTATAGAGTCTGGTATATCTGATATAGATTATAGAGTCTGGTATGTGTGATATAGATTATAGAGTCTGGTATATCTGATATAGATTATAGAGTCTGGTATGTGTGATATAGATTATAGAGTCTGGTATGTGTGATATAGATTATAGAGTCTGGTATATCTGATATAGATTATAGAGTCTGGTATGTGTGATATAGATTATAGAGTCTGGTATGTGTGATATAGATTATAGAGTCTGGTATGTGTGATATAGATTATAGAGTCTGGTATGTGTGATATAGATTATAGAGTCTGGTATGTGTGATATAGATTATAGAGTCTGGTATATCTGATATAGATTATAGAGTCTGGTATGTGTGATATAGATTATAGAGTCTGGTATGTGTGATATAGATTATAGAGTCTGGTATATCTGATATAGATTATAGAGTCTGGTATGTGTGATATAGATTATAGAGTCTGGTATGTGTGATATAGATTATAGAGTCTGGTATATCTGATATAGATTATAGAGTCTGGTATGTGTGATATAGATTATAGAGTCTGGTATGTGTGATATAGATTATAGAGTCTGGTATGTGTGATATAGATTATAGAGTCTGGTATGTGTGATATAGATTATAGAGTCTGGTATGTGTGATATAGATTATAGAGTCTGGTATGTGTGATATAGATTATAGAGTCTGGTATATCTGATATAGATTATAGAGTCTGGTATGTGTGATATAGATTATAGAGTCTGGTATGTGTGATATAGATTATAGAGTCTGGTATATCTGATATAGATTATAGAGTCTGGTATGTGTGATATAGATTATAGAGTCTGGTATGTGTGATATAGATTATAGAGTCTGGTATGTGTGATATAGATTATAGAGTCTGGTATGTGTGATATAGATTATAGAGTCTGGTATGTGTGATATAGATTATAGAGTCTGGTATGTGTGATATAGATTATAGAGTCTGGTATGTGTGATATAGATTATAGAGTCTGGTATGTGTGATATAGATTATAGAGTCTGGTATGTGTGATATAGATTATAGAGTCTGGTATATGTGATATAGATTATAGAGTCTGGTATATCTGATATAGATTATAGAGTCTGGTATATCTGATATAGATTATAGAGTCTGGTTTAATCCATGGCTCCTCAGCTCTGAGCTCCTGCGTCGAGTTCTGGAGCAATTCAATCATGATTATAACAAAGTCTGTCTCCTTAAAATCATTATTCTTTATAAATCATATTTAACATTAAATGTGTTTTTTTATCAACATAATGAGGAGAGGTGTTTAATAATTATATCAGTAATCAGGTGATCAATAATCCTCCAGCAGAACCACCTCAGCCTCCAAACAAACTACAAGATTTAGAGGATTTAAGAACTAGAACTAATACAGTTTATTCATTTATTTATTTACTGTTTCTGAATGTCAAGATCAAATCATAATAATAATAATAATATTAATAATCATAATAATAACAATATTATAAGATCAAATGTTGCTCTCACTGTCAGCTCTGAGGATCTTTTTATTATATATATCTATATATACATATATATATAGATAGATAAATATATGATACTTTATATTTGATCAGATTGATTATTGATCAGCTGAGTACAGATATTAAACACGTCTCCTCATGATGTTTATTTAATGTTAAATATGTTTCAGGTTTGATATAATAATGATTTAATTCCTGCAGATTCCAGCTGAGATTAAAGATTAAAGATTAAAACCTCCAACCAGACAAACATCTGATTTATTCATTTAACTGTTGAAGAAAATCACAAAATGTTTCAGTTGATTTATTCATCGATCTGTTCAGTTATATTATCGACATGTTTTAATAATACAGATTATTATTATTATTATTATTATTATTAATAAACTCGTTTTCATGTCATTAAACCTCTGAATGTCTCCAGAGAAACGCTGGATTATATATGAATATATATATATATATATATATATACAGTACATATATATATATGTACTGTATATATATGTGTACTGTGTATATATATATGTATATATATATATATATATATACATATATATATATATATATGGATTATAACCTCCAACCAGACTCCGTTCAACTCTCAGCCGATTTAACGTTTTACTGAATCATTCATTACATAAATGCTTTAGATCATGATAATAATAATAATAATAATAAAATCAGTCAGTTGTAAATATTAAATGTAATAAAGATGAATATTGATTTATTTTCTATGAAGAGAATCATAAATAAATCAATAAATGTACATTAAAGGAATCAGAGAACTGATCGATCCTCTGATCAGTGATCAGGACTGGACTGGTCCTCTGGATACCGGCTGTTCTCCCGGTGGACCGACGGCCTTCTGAACCGACGGAGGTCTTTAATGGGCCATAAAACAGATAAACCGCCTTTTCCTTTCCTTTCCTTAACTCACACCGAGTTCACTGATCTCTACCGGACTCTACTGGACTCTACCGGACTCTACTGGACTCTACCGGACTCTACCGGACTCTACTGGACTCTACCGGACTCTACTGGACTCTACCGGACTCTACCGGACTCAGTCGCTCTGTGCGGTCGGCCACAGTGAGGAGGAGAGGGATGAGGGAGTGTAGAGGTTCTGGTTCTGATTCTGGGCCTGGTTCTGGTTATGGGCTGCCTGGCTCAACATGTGATGAGAGATGAGCAGAGCGGGGTTCCCGGGTTCCCGGGTTCCCGGGTTCCCGTAGTGAATTAACCACCATGAATCACTCATAGTTTCATCCTCCAGTATCTCAGTATCAGACGGGACTCTACTGGACTCTACCGGACTCTACCGGACTCTACTGGTCTCTACTGGTCTCTACTGGTCTCCAGTATCAGACGGGTCTGAGCAGCAGACTAACCTCTGGTTTCCTCTCTTCTGGCTCACAATTCAGATTCATATCAAATGTATTTATTTTAACCTGTTAGTTTCTCTGTACAGCAGGAACAATATATATAATCTATATATAACCTGTATAATCTATATAACATATATAACCTATATAATCTATATAACCTATATAATCTATATAATCTATATAACCTATATAACCTATATAACCTATATAATCTATATAACCTGTATAACCTATATAACCTATATAATCTGTATAACCTATATAATCTATATAACCTATATAATCTATATAATCTATATAACCTATATAACCTATATAACCTATATAATCTATATAACCTGTATAACCTATATAACCTATATAATCTGTATAACCTATATAATCTATATAACCTATATAACCTATATAACCTATATAACCTGTATAACCTATATAACCTATATAATCTATATAACCTATATAACCTATATAACCTGTATAACCTATATAACCTATATAATCTGTATAACCTATATAATCTATATAACCTATATAATCTATATATAACCTATATAACCTATATAATCTATATAACCTATATAATCTATATATAACCTATATAACCTGTATAATCTATATAATCTATATAACCTATATAATCTATATAACCTATATAACCTATATAACCTGTATAACCTATATAACCTATATAATCTGTATAACCTATATAATCTATATAACCTATATAATCTGTATAATCCTAAAAATTGAACAGAAGGCTAATGAATAAATAATAACTGATGAATATTAGATTATGCATGTATTGATATTATATACATGTGTATATATATATCTATATATATATATAGATATAGATATATATATAGATAAATATGATATTCACATGTGTAGTATACCAGAGAGGTGAATGATTCAGTTTAACATCAACGTGCTGCAGTCAACTGATTATTATTCTGTTATTTCATTGTTTTAAAGTCTCCAGAAGAAACTACTACCTTTAATGTGTAATGTTTAATGTTTAATGTGTAATGTTTATGTGTAATGTTTAATGTGTAATGTTTATGTTTAATGTTTAATGTGGAATGTTTAATGTGGAATGTTTAATGTTTAATGTTTAATGTTTAATATTTAATGTTTATGTGTAATGTTTAATGTTTAATGTTTAATGTTTAATGTGTAATGTGTAATGTGTAATGTTTATGTGTAATGTTTAATGTTTAATGTTTAATGTTTGATGTTTAATGTGTAATGTTTAATGTTTAATGTTTATGTGTAATGTGTAATGTGTAATGTTTAATGTGTAATGTTAATGTTAATGTTAATGTTTATGTGTAATGTTTAATGTGTAATGTTAATGTTAATGTTTATGTTTAATGTTTAATGTGTAATGTTTAATGTGTAATGTTAATGTTAATGTTTATGTTTAATGTTTAATGTGTAATGTTTAATGTGTAATGTTAATGTTAATGTTTATGTTTAATGTTTAATGTGTAATGTTTAATGTTTAATGTTTAATGTTAATGTTTATGTGTAATGTTTAATGTTTAATGTTTAATGTGTAATGTGTAATGTTAATGTTAATGTTTATGTGTAATGTTTAATGTGTAATGTTTAATGTTTAATGTTTAATGTTTAATGTTAATGTTAATGTGTAATGTGTAATGTGTAATGTTAATGTTAATGTTTATGTGTAATGTTTAATGTGTAATGTTTAATGTTTAATGTTTAATGTTAATGTTAATGTGTAATGTGTAATGTTTAATGTGTAATGTGTAATGTGTAATGTTAATGTTAATGTTTATGTGTAATGTTTAATGTGTAATGTTTAATGTTTAATGTTTAATGTTAATGTTTATGTGTAATGTTTAATGTTTAATGTTTAATGTGTAATGTTAATGTTAATGTTTATGTGTAATGTTTAATGTGTAATGTTTAATGTTTAATGTTTAATGTTAATGTTAATGTGTAATGTGTAATGTGTAATGTGTAATGTGTAATGTTTAATGTTTAATGTTTAATGTTTAATGTTTAATGTTAATGTTAATGTGTAATGTGTAATGTGTAATGTTTAATGTGTAATGTGTAATGTTTAATGTTTAATGTTTAATGTTTAATGTTTAATGTTTAATGTTAATGTGTAATGTGTAATGTGTAATGTTAATGTTAATGTGTAATGTGTAATGTGTAATGTGTAATGTTTAATGTGTAATGTTTAATGTTAATGTGTAATGTTAATGTGTAATGTGTAATGTGTAATGTGTAATGTTAATGTTAATGTGTAATGTGTAATGTGTAATGTTTAATGTGTAATGTTTAATGTTAATGTGTAATGTTAATGTGTAATGTTTAATGTTAATGTGTAATGTGTAATGTGTAATGTTTAATGTTTAATGTTTAATGTTTAATGTTTAATGTTAATGTGTAATGTTTAATGTTTAATGTTTAATGTTTAATGTTAATGTTAATGTTTAATGTGTAATGTGTAATGTTTAATGTTTAATGTTTAATGTTTAATGTTAATGTGTAATGTTTAATGTGTAATGTTTAATGTTTAATGTTTAATGTTTAATGTTAATGTGTAATGTTTAATGTGTAATGTTTAATGTTTAATGTTTAATGTTTAATGTTAATGTTAATGTTTAATGTGTAATGTGTAATGTTTAATGTTTAATGTTTAATGTTTAATGTTAATGTGTAATGTTTAATGTTTAATGTTTAATGTTTAATGTTTAATGTTAATGTTAATGTGTAATGTGTAATGTTTAATGTTTAATGTGTAATGTTTAATGTTTAATGTGTAATGTGTAATGTTTAATGTGTAATGTGTAATGTTTTAATCCTCCTGATGTTACTGAGTCTCCAGCTGGAGAGTCTGAGAGAGTCTTCACCTGAACCTGGTTTACTCAGAAAACCGGGGATGGACCGGTCCGGGACAAAATACCAGTCCAGCCCTGCCTCCATCGATCCGTTATCGATCAGTTATTGATCCGTTATTGATCCGTTATTGATCCGTTCTCTTACCTGAGGCAGTTTGGGGTCGTTGATGTCCCAGGTGAATTTCATCCCGACAGAACACACACAGTCCTCTTCGCGCTCCTCCAACCGGGACATCCTCCTGTCCGGGTCCTGGTCCCTGTCCTGGTCCCTGTTCTGGTCCTACTGGTCTCTGTCCTGATCCGGATCGTCCAGGTTCAGTTCAGACAGACTTCTATAGTTCTAATAGTTACAGGCCCAGTTAGAGATGTAGAACTACAGTTCTATACTAGAGTTCTATACTAGAGTTCTATACTAGAGTTCTATACTAGAGTTCTATACTAGAGTTCTATACTAGAGTTCTATACTAGAGTTCTAGTAGTTCTGGTAGTACTATAGTTGTCAGTAGTAGTACTATAGTTCTAGTTGTAGTAATCAGAGTTGAGTCCTCGCGGCTCCTCGTGCAGCTCCGGTGAGTCTCAGGTACGAAGTGAAACAAACAGAAGAACAGAGAGAGCTGCAGACACACAGGGGGGGGGAAGGGGGGGGCGGGGGGGGGGGGGGGTTATGTGTATTTACATATATATAGATATATATTATTATTATTATTAATATTATTAATAATAATATAATATAATAATAATATATAATATAATAATAATATATAATAATAATAATATAATAATATAATAATTATAATATATAATAATATATAATAATAATATTAATAATAATAATATAATAATATATAATAATTATATAATAATTATTATATATAATAATATATAATAATAATATTAATAATAATATATATAATAATAATAATAATAAAGAGTAACTGTGTGGATGACTGATGGAATATTTCTCGTGTTGATGTTTCAGATGATTTTTTGTTTTTAATGTTTCAGGTTTTAAAGCTGCTGATTCAGAGAACAGGTGTGTGTGTGTGTGTGTGTGTGTGTGTGTGTGTGAGTGTGTGTGTGTGTGTGTGTGTGTGTGTGTGTGCGTGTGAGTGTGTGTGTGTGTGTGTGTTGTGTCAACACTTCAGTGTTTCTCCTAAAACAAACAAACTCATTAGTCATCAATTAAAGGACGAGAAGAGGACAGATACTACCTCTCTCTCTCTCTGTCTATATCTACAGATATAGATATCTATCTATATCTGTAGATATAGATAGATAGATAGATATATCACAATCAGCATAGTGTGTTGTAAGGTCAAGATTAAAAACATTGGCAATAAAACCAATAAATAGAAGAATAAGAACAAGAGGAGATAAAAGAATAAATAGAATAAAGAGTATTGAACCTTCCAGGACTGAACCTGATGCAACCTGGTTACTGCAACAGAACCATCATCTGGTTACTGCAACAGAACCATCATCTGGTTACTGCAACAGCAGGACCAGCAGGACCACCAGAACCACCAATACTCCTGCTTGACACTGGGACAGTTATTATATCTATCTATATGATGATATATTATTATATATCTATATGATGATATATTATTATATAGATCTATATGATGATATATTATTATATAGATCTATATGATAATATATTATCATATAGATCTATATGATACATTATTATATAGATCTATATGATGATATATTATTATATCTATCTATATGATGATATATTATTATATAGATCTATATGATATATTATTATATAGATCTATATGATATATTATTATATAGATCTATATGATGATATATTATTATATCTATCTATATGATGATATATTATTATATAGATCTATATGATATATTATTATATAGATCTATATGATGATATATTATTATATAGATCTATATGATGATATATTATTATATAGATCTATATGATAATATATTATCATATAGATCTATATGATACATTATTATATAGATCTATATGATGATATATTATTATATCTATCTATATGATGATATATTATTATATAGATCTATATGATATATTATTATATAGATCTATATGATGATATATTATTATATCTATCTATATGATGATATATTATTATATAGATCTATATGATATATTATTATATAGATCTATATGATGATATATTATTATATAGATCTATATGATATATTATTATATAGATCTATATGATGATATATTATCATATAGATCTATATGATATATTATTATATAGATCTATATGATACATTATTATATAGATCTATATGATAATATATTATATAGATCTATATGATGATATATTATTATATAGATCTATATGATGATATATTATATAGATCTATATGATATATTATTATATAGATCTATATGATGATATATTATCATATAGATCTATATGATATATTATTATATAGATCTATATGATACATTATTATATAGATCTATATGATAATATATTATATCTATCTATATGATGATATATTATTATATAGATCTATATGATGATATATTATATAGATCTATATGATGATATATTATTATATAGATCTATATGATGATATATTATATAGATCTATATGATGATATATTATTATATAGATCTATATGATGATATATTATATAGATCTATATGATGATATATTATTATAGATCTATATGATGATATATTATATAGATCTATATGATGATATATTATTATAGATCTATATTATGATATATTATTATAGATCAATATGATGATATATTATTATAGATCTATATGATGATATATTATTATATAGATCTACAGACGTAGGCAAAGTTGTTGGTAACGTTCCGTTAAAGAGAGAAAAACCAACAATGGTCACTGAAATAATTTGAAACTGACAAAAGTAATAATAAATAAAAATTCACTGAAAATGAACTAATGAAAATCAGATATTGTTTTTGAATTATGGTTCAGCAGAATCATTTAAAAAAACAAACTAATGAAACTGGCCTAGACAAAAATGATGGTACCCTTAACTTAATATTTAGTTGCACAACCTTTTGAGGCAATCACTGCAATCAAGTGATTTCTGTAACTCTCAATGAGACTTCTGCACCTGTCCACAGGTATGTTGGCCCACTCCTCGTGAGCAAACTGCTCTAGCTGTCTCAGGTTTGAAGGGTGCCTTCTCCAGACTGCATGTTTCAGCTCCTTCCACAGATGTTCAATAGGATTTAGATCAGGGCTCATAGAAGGCCACTTCAGAATAGTCCAATGTTTTGTTCTTAGCCATTCTTGGGTGTTTTTAGCTGTGTTTTGGGTCATTATCCTGTTTGAGGACCCATGACCTGCAACTGAGACCAAGCTTTCTGACACTGGGCAGCACATTTCACTCCAGAATGCCTTGATAGTCTTGAGATTTCATTGCACCCTGCACAGATTCAAGACACCCTGTGCCAGATGCAACAAAGCAGCCCCATAACATAACCGAGCCTCCTCCATGTTTTACATTAGGTACAGTGTTCTTTTCTTTGGATGCTTCATTTTTGCGTCTGTGAACATAGAGCTGATGTGACTTGCCAAAAAGCTCCAGTTTTGTCTCATCTGTCCAAAGGACATTCTCCCAGAAGCTTTGTGGCTTGTCAATATGCATTTTGGAAAATTCCAGTCTCGCTTTTTTATGATTTGGTGTCCTCCTGGGTCGTCTTCCATTAAGTCCACTTTGGCTCAAACAGTGACGGATGGTGCGATCTGACACTGATGTACCTTGACCTTGGAGTTCACCTCTAATCTCTTTGGAAGTTGTTCTGGGCTCTTTGGTTACCATTCGTATTATCCGTCTCTTCAATATGTCATCAATTTTCCTCTTGCGGCCACGTCCATGGAGGTTGGCTACAGTCCCATGGACCTTAAACTTCTGAATAATATGTGCAGCTGTAGTCACAGGAACATCAAGCTGCTTGGAGATGGTCTTATAGCCTTCACCTTTAACATGAAGGTCTATAATGTTCTTTCTCATCTCCTGAGACAACTCTCTCCTTAGCTTTCTGTGGTCCATGTTCAGTGTGGTACACACCATAACACCAAACAGCACAGTGACTACTTTTCACCCTTTAAATAGGCAGACTGACTGATTACAAGTTTGAAGATACCTGTGATGCTATTTACAGGACACACCTTAGTTTAACATGTCCCTATGGTCACATTATTTTACATCTTTTCTAGGGGTACCATCATTTTTTGTCCAGGTCAGTTTCATTAGTTTGTTTTTTTAAATGATTCTGTTGAACCACAATTCAAAAACAATGTCTGATTTTCATTAGTTAATTTTCAGTAAATTTTTATTTATTATTACTTTTGTCAGTTTCAAGTTATTTCAGTGACTATTGTGGGTTTTTCTTTCTTTAACGGAATGTTACCAACAACTTTGCCTACGTCTGTATATGATGATATATCATCATATAGATCTATATGATAATATAGATCTATATGATGATATATTATTATATAGATCTATATGATAATATATTATCATATAGATCTATATGATGATATATTATTATAGATCTATATGATGTGTATCTGTATAGTTTGTGTTTATTAATGTTTCCTCAATGAGACTTTTACTGCTTCAATTAAAGAAGATTAGAAGATTACACTTTAA
>JAUPFX010000021.1:27091317-27111317 GCA_036937225.1 Sebastes paucispinis
TGATGAAGGACTGACCAGCATCACCCTCACCAGGCTGGACCAGCTGGTCTCCAAGGTAACGGGACGGGGTGGTCTCCAAGGTAACAGGGCGGTCTCCAAGGTAACGGGACGGGGGGGTCTCCGAGGTAATGGGACGGGGGAGTCTCCGAGGTAGCGGGACGGGGGGGGGTCTCCAAGGTAACGGGACGGGGTGGTCTCCGAGGTAACGGGACGGGGTGGTCTCCGAGGTAACGGGGTGGTCTCCGAGGTAACGGGGTGGGGGGGTCTCCGAGGTAACGGGACGGGGGAGTCTCCGAGGTAACGGGACGGGGGAGTCTCCGAGGTAGCGGGACGGGGGGGGTCTCCGAGGTAACGGGACGGGGTGGTCTCCGAGGTAACGGGACGGGGGGGTCTCCGAGGTAACGGGACGGGGGGTCTCCAAGGTAACGGGACGGGGAGGGGGTCTCCAAGGTAACGGGACGGGGGGTCTCCAAGGTAACGGGACAGGGGTTCTCCAAGGTAACGGGACGGGGGGGGTCTCCAAGGTAACGGGACGGGGGGGGGGTCTCCAAGGTAACGGGACGAGGGGGTCTCCAAGGTAACGGGACGGGGGGTCTACTAGGTAACGGGACGGGGTGGTCTCCAAGTTAACGGGACGGGGGGTCTCCAAGTTAACGGGACGGGGGGTCTCCAAGGTAACGGGACGGGGTGGTCTCCTAGGTAACGGGACGGGGGGGTCAGCTCCAGACTGAGTTCGAACACATCCAGAGTCGTGTTGAACCACCAACGTTCTAATCTGAAGTTGTTGATCCACCAACGGAGAACCGGAGAACCGGTCCTGAACAGTTTGTTGTCGGTTTGTTGGTTTCAGGAGCTTCATGGTTCCGGGTTCAGCAGAGTTCTGGTCGTGATGAAGTCTTTAGAGATTCTGTCAGAGAACACAGACGACCTGCAGACGCTCATCAACCACGGACTGACGGCTAAAGTAATCTGAGTACTCTGTTAATCAGTAATCTGTGAAAGTAATCTGACTACTCTGTTAATCAGTAATCTGAGAAAGTAATCTGACTACTCTGTTAATCAGTAATCTGAGTACTCTACTTTAATAAAATAATCTGTTCCTGGATTATTGATGATTGAATATTGATTATTGGTGATTGATTATTGATGATTGGTGATTGATTATTGGTGATTAACGTGTTGTTGATCAGGTGGTGTTGTGGTTCAAAGCCGTCTACGACCTGCTGACCTCAGACCTCCAGAAGAGCTCCGCCCTGCTGAGCCTCACTGACGAGTTCTATAACTACTTCCAGGTGAGGTGCATGCTGGGAAATGAAGTCCAACACTTTCATTCACATGTTCCTGTCTGGTAGAAATATGGTGATCCAGAACCTGGTCTGTAGAGGACCAGCCTCCGTTACTGGATCCAGAACCTGGTCTGTAGAGGATCAGCCTCCGTTACTGGATCCAGAACCTGGTCTGTAGAGGACCAGCCTCCGTTACTGGGACTAATAAAACCACTTCACCTCCTGAAACATAGTTTTACTCAGTCTGGTTCCTAAAATCTGCCTGTCTGTCTCTCTACCTCTCTCTGTCTCTCTGTCTCTCTGCCTGTCTCTGTCTCTCTACCTCTCTCTGTCTCTCTGCCTGTCTGTCTGCCTGTCTCTCTGTCTCTCTCTGCCTGTCTGTCTCTCTACCTCTCTCTGTCTCTCTGTCTGTCTCTCTCTCTCTGCCTGTCTGTCTCTCTACCTCTCTCTGTCTCTCTGTCTGTCTCTCTGTCTCTCTGCCTGTCTCTGTCTCTCTACCTCTCTCTGTCTCTCTGTCTGTCTCTCTCTCTCTGCCTGTCTGTCTGCCTGTCTCTCTGTCTGTCTGTCTCTCTCTACCTCTCTCTCTGTCTCTCTGCCTGTCTGTCTCTCTCTACCTCTCTCTCTGTCTCTCTGCCTGTCTGTCTCTCTCTACCTCTCTCTCTCTGTCTGTCTGTCTCTCTCTACCTCTCTCTCTCTGCCTGTCTGTCTCTCTCTACCTCTCTCTCTACCTGTCTCTCTCTCTCTCTCTCTGTCTCTGCCTGTCTGTCTCTCTGCCTGTCTGTCTCTCTCTACCTCTCTCTCTCTACCTCTCTCTCTGTCTCTCTGCCTGTCTGTCTCTCTACCTGTCTGTCTCTCAGCTGCTGGGTCGAGCTGCTCTTCCAGGTTTGTTTTTTCATTTTGTATCTTTGAACTTCAGATTTTATTCACTTTGTGTCACATGTTGGACTGACCTGTCTGTCTCTCTACCTGTCTGTCTCTCTACCTGTCTGTCTGTCTACCCGTCTGTCTGTCTACCCGTCTGTCTCTCTACCTACCCGTCTGTCTCTCTACCTGTCTGTCTCTCCACCCCTCTGTCTCTCTACCTGTCTGACTCTCCACCCATCTGTCTCTCTACCTGTCTGTCTGTCTACCCGTCTGTCTGTCTACCTGTCTGTCTCTCTACCTACCCGTCTGTCTCTCTACCTGTCTGTCTCTCCACCCGTCTGTCTCTCTACCTGTCTGACTCTCCACCCGTCTATCTCTTTACCCGTCTGACTCTCCACCCGTCTATCTCTTTACCCGTCTGACTCTCCACCCGTCTATCTCTTTACCCGTCTGTCTCTCTACCCACCGGTCTGTCTCTCCACCTGTCTGTCTCTCCACCCGTCTGTCTCTCTACCCACCTGTCTGTCTCTCCACCTGTCTGTCTCTCCACCCACTGGTCTGTCTCTCCACCTGTCTGTCTCTCCACCCACCGGTCTGTCTCTCCACCTGTCTGTCTCTCAGTCAGTCAGCTGTCTGTGGTTCTTCTTCAGTTGGGTCGGGTCGTTCTGGAACCAGAAATCTACTTTCCACTGAGACTTGAGGTAACCACAGAAACCAGACCGGAATTCATTCATACTGGTCTGTACTGGTCTGTGCTGGTCTGTACTGGTCTGTACTGGTCTGTACTGGTTTCTGCTGGTCTGTACTGGTCTGTGCTGATCTGTACTGGTCTCTGCTGGTCTGTACTGATCTCTGCTGGTCTGTACTGGTGTCTGCTGGTCTGTACTGGTCTGTGCTGGTCTGTACTGGTCTGTGCTGGTCTGTACTGGTCTTTACTGGTCTGTGCTGGTCTGCGCTGGTCTGTGCTGGTCTTTACTGGTCTGTACTGGTCTGTACTGGTCTCTGCTGGTCTGTACTGGTCTGTGCTGGTCTGTACTGATCTGTGCTGGTCTGTACTGGTCTTTACTGGTCTGTAATGGTCTGCGCTGGTCTGTGCTGGTCTGTAATAGTCTGTGCTGGTCTGTACTGATCTGTACTGGTCTTTACTGGTCTGCACTGGTCTTTACTGGTCTACGCTGGTCTGTACTGGTCTTTACTGGTCTGTAATGGTCTGCACTGGTCTTTACTGGTCTGCACTGGTCTGTACTGGTCTCTGCTGGTCTGGTATCTGGAACATTTGTGTTGTTGGAGTTGAAAGTGTTTTTCTTGTTTCAGGCTGTCAGAACCTTCAACAGCATCCTGGAGTCTCTGAGCCGGGACCAGAAGAGACTGATCCAGATCGACCAGAACCAGACCCTGTTACTGTAAGACACACCCAGCTTCAGTATGTTGTAATGTCAGTTAGAAACATGTTTACCTGTCTCTCTACCTGTCTGTCTGACAGATCTCAGGTGGCAGCAGCAGTTCTGACAGTCGGAGGTGAGTTTTTAGGTGTAAGTAGGGGAAGATGCAGGTAGGGGATGATGCAGGTAGGGGGTGATGCAGGTAGGGGGTGATGCAGGTAGGGGATGATGCAGGTAGGGGGTGATGCAGGTAGGGGGTGATGCAGGTAGGGGATGATGCAGGTAGGGGGTGATGCAGGTAGGGGACGATGCAGGTAGGGGATGATGCAGGTAGGGGGTGATGCAGGTAGGGGAAGATGCAGGTTGGGGACGATGCAGGTAGGGGAAGATGCAGGTAGGGGGCGATGCAGGTTGGGGGCGATGCAGGTAGGGGGCGATGCAGGTTGGGGAAGATGCAGCTAGGGGACGATGCGTCCTTTGTAACCCCGTACATGTCGAAGATAAGAGATGATTAGGTTGAGAACTGTGAAGAGGTTTGTCCCCTATACACTGGCATTAGTTTTATGAATTTGCTTCCTACCTGCAGGTAGGGGAAGATGCAGGTAGGGGACGATGCAGGTAGGGGGCAATGCAGGTAGCGGACGATGCAGGTAGGGGAAGATGCAGGTAGGGGGCGATGCAGGTAGGGGACGATGCAGGTAGGGGAAGATGCAGGTAGGGGGCGATGCAGGTAGGGGACGATGCAGGTACGGGATGATGCAGGTAGGGGACGATGCAGGTAGGGGATGATGCAGGTAGGGGACGATGCAGGTACGGGATGATGCAGGTAGGGGATGATGCAGGTTGGGGATGATGCAGGTAGGGGGCGATGCAGGTAGGGGGCGATGCAGGTAGGGGGCGATGCAGGTAGGGGACGATGCAGGTAGGGGAAGATGCACGTAGGAGGTTATGCAGGTAGAGGATGATGCAGGTAGGGGACGTGCAGGTAGGGGACGATGCAGGTAGGGGGCGATGTAGGTAGGGGAAGATGCACGTAGGGGACGATGCAGGTACGGGATGATGCAGGTTGGGGATGATGCAGGTAGGAGGTTATGCAGGTAGGGGACGTGCAGGTACGGGATGATGCAGGTTGGGGATGATGCAGGTTGGGGATGATGCAGGTAGGAGGTTATGCAGGTAGGGGATGATGCAGGTAGGAGGTTATGCAGGTAGGGGATGATGCAGGTAGGGGATGATGCAGGTTGGGGATGATGCAGGTAGGGGAAGATGCAGGTTGGCGATGATGTAGGTAGGAGGTTATCCAGGTAGGGGATGATGCAGGTAGGGGATGATGCAGGTTGGGGATGATGCAGGTAGGAGGTTATCCAGGTAGGGGATGATGCAGGTACGGGAAGATGCAGGTTGGCGATGATGCAGGTAGGGGATGATGCAGGTAGGGGATGATGCAGGTTGGGGGTGATGCAGGTAGGGGATGATGCAGGTTGGGGATGATGCAGGTTGGGGGTGATGCAGGTAGGGGATGATGCAGGTAGGGGATGATGCAGGTTGGGGATGATGCAGGTAGGGGATGATGCAGGTTGGGGGTGATGCAGGTAGGGGATGATGCAGGTTGGGGGTGATGCAGGTAGGGGATGATGCAGGTTGGGGGTGATGCAGGTAGGGGATGATGCAGGTAGGGGGTGATGCAGGTAGGGGATGATGCAGGTAGGGGGTGATGCAGGTTGGGGGTGATGCAGGTAGGGGATGATGCAGGTAGGGGAAGATGCAGGTTGGGGATGATGCAGGTTGGGGATGATGCAGGTTGGGGATGATGCAGGTAGGGGAAGATGCAGGTTGGGGATGATGCAGGTTGGGGATGATGCAGGTAGGGGACGGTGCAGGTACAACATCTCTGTGTTCTCATTGGCTGGTTCAGACTACGAGCTGCAGGTCAGCCTATCAGAGGCTCTGTGTCGTCTGACTCCCAGGAAGGAACGAGAGCTGAGAGCCAATCAGTGGTTCTCTAGCCGTGACATCAGCAGCGCCTTCTGTGACATCAGAGACGAAGACTTTGAGGTGGTGAGTGATTGACCTGTCTCTCTCTAATCTGTCTCTCTCTCTCTAACCTGTCTCTCTCTCTCTCTCTCTCTCTCTCTAACCTGTCTCTCTCTCTCTCTCTCTAACCTGTCTCTCTCTAATCTGTCTCTCTCTCTCTCTCTCTCTCTAATCTGTCTCTCTCTCTCGCTCTCTCTCTAACCTGTGTCTCTCTCTCTCTCTCTCTCTAACCTGTCTCTCTAACCTGTCTCTCTCTCACCTCTCTCTCTCTCTAACCTGTCTCTCTAACCTGTCTCTCTCTCACCTCTCTCTCTCTCTAACCTGTCTCTCTCTCTCTCTAACCTGTCTCTCTCTCACCTCTCTCTCTCTCTAACCTGTCTCTCTCTCTCTCTAACCTGTCTCTCTCTCACCTCTCTCTCTCTCTCTCTCACCTGTCTCTCTCTCTCTCTCTAACCTGTGTCTCTCTCTCTCTCTCACCTGTCTCTCTCTCTCTAACCTGTGTCTCTCTCTCTCTCTAACCTGTCTCTCTCTCTCTCACCTGTCTCTCTCTCTCTCTCTAACCTGTCTCTCTCTCTCCAACCTGTCTCTCTCTCTCTCTAACCTGTGTCTCTCTCTCTCTAACCTGTGTCTCTCTCTCTCTCTAACCTGTCTCTCTCTAACCTGTCTCTCTCTCTCTCTCTAACCTGTCTCTCTCTCTCTCACCTGTCTCTCTCTCTCTCTCTAACCTGTCTCTCTCTCTCTAACCTGTCTCTCTCTCTCTAACCTGTCTCTCTCTCTCTCTCTAACCCGTCTCTCTCTCTCTCTCTAACCTGTGTCTCTCTCTCTCTCTAACCTGTCTCTCTCTCTCTCTAACCTGTCTCTCTCTCTCTCTAACCTGTCTCTCTCTCTCTAACCTGTCTCTCTCTCTAACCTGTCTCTCTCTCTCTCTAACCTGTCTCTCTCTCTCTGTCTCCAGGACTGCCGTCGTTTCCTGAACTTCGTTAATGGTCACCATGGCGACCAACGGAGGTGATGACTCGTTATTAAACTAACCAATCAGAAAACTCCTCATGTGGGTGATTCTTCCCTTCGTTGTGTCTGTCAGGGTTTACACCTTCGCCTGCAGCAGAGCGTTCCTCGACTCCACCGAGGTAAAAACACTTAACCCCTTAAAGTATAAACATTTAACCCTTAAAGTATAAACATTTAACCCTTAAAGTATAAACATTTAACCCTTAAAGTATAAACACTTAACCCTTAAAGTATAAACACTTAACCCTTAAAGTATAAACATTTAACCCTTTAACGTCTTGTCTTCGTCATGTCTTCTTGTCCTCCAGCTGTTTCCACCAAAAGACGACAATCTGGACGAGTTCTGGATTGATTTTAACGAAGGATCAGGATGTGTGAGCTTCTTCATCAATGAGTCTCAGGTAGGTTTCATGTGGTACTATTGTTAGTACTAATGGTAGTACTACTGTTAGTATTATTGTTAGTACTAATGGTAGTACTATTGTAGTACTAATGGTAGTACTAATAGTAGTACTAATGGTAGTACTACCGTTAGTACTACCGTTAGTACTAATGGTAGTACTAATAGTAGTACTAATGGTAGTACTAATGGTAGTACTAATGGTAGTACTACTGTTAGTACTACCGTTAGTATTAATGGTAGTACTAATGGTAGTACTAATGCAACATTAGATAACTTCTGTGTTGTATGGATGTCTCACGCGTCTCTCGGTGTCTCTCGCTGTCTCTCAGGGTTTCCTGTGGGAGTCCATCCACCTGCTGAAGGAGGACGTGGATCAGTACAGTCTGAGACGAGACGGTCTGTCCTCGTTCATCTGGTTTGAGTAGTTACTGGGGGACGCGTCTGATCCGTGTTTCAGCAGTAAAACTGTGTGTCTGTGTATATTCTCCCAGAATGCACTGGGGCAGAGACGGTCCTCAGCGTCCGACTGATCAATCCCATCATGCATCAGAACAGCAAAGGTCAGACGGTGGTGATGAACTTCAACTGTGGACTCCACCGAGAGCTGGAGGACGCTGCTGGGAGAGTCTTCATGGTACCTGTCCACCTGTCTGTCTGTCTGTCTGTCCACCTGTCTCTCTGACTGTCCACCCGTCTGTCTGTCTACCTGTCTGTCTGTCCACCTGTCTGTCTGTCTCTCTGCCCACCTGTCTGTCCACCTGTCTCTCTTTCTGTCTGTCCACCTGTCTGTCTGTCTGTCTGTCCACCTGTCAGTCTGTCCACCTGTCTCTCTGACTGTCCACCCGTCTGTCTACCTGTCTACCTGTCTCTCTGTCCACCTGTCTGTCCACCTGTCTCTCTCTCTGTCTGTCCACCTGTCTCTCTCTCTGTCTGTCCACCTGTCTGTCTGTCTGTCCACCTGTCAGTCTGTCCACCTGTCTCTCTGACTGTCCACCCGTCTGTCTGTCTGTCTCTCTGTCTGTCCACCTGTTTGTCTGTCTGTCCATCTGTCTCTCTCTCTCTGTCTGTCTCTCTCTCTGTCTGTCTGTCTGTCCATCTGTCTCTCTCTCTCTGTCTGTCTCTCTCTCTGTCTGTCTGTCTGTCCACCTGTCTGTCTATCTGTCTGTCCACCTGTCTCTCTGACGTCTCTGTTTCGTCTCCTGTATAAACAGAAAGTAAAGACTTCGTCCCGTCTTAAAGACCCAGATGTTCTGGTCCAGGTGTTTCCGTCTGCAGGTCGATCCTACAGCAAGAAGAAACCACGGAGCAAGAGTCAGCTGAAGAGTGAGTCTGTTCTACTCTAATCAACTCTATAATCTATAATAGTCAGCTGTAGAGTGAGTCTGTTCTACTCTAATGAAGAGTCTGTTCTACTCATGTCAGCGGTAAGGGTGACGTCTCTAACCGTCTGTCTGACCTCTAGTTCTGCCTCTGTCGTCTCCGAGCAGCGAGGACGACTCGGCGGTAACCAAGGTAACAGCAGCAGCTGATGTAAAGAGAAGCCGGTTGTTTGGACTTTGATAGAACAGCTAGTTCTGTTTCTGGTTCTGTATTTCCAGACGTCGGTGAGCAGAGCAGAACTTCTGTTTGATCAGATCCGAACCTCCACTCTGACCTACGACTCAGGTCAGTCCGTCTCCGGGAGACACGTCCAACCTTTACATCCCCCCACCCCCGTCAGAGCCACAGAGTGATGGCTAGTCAGCTGGTCAGTGTCATCTACCAGGTCCAGACCCAGGACCCTGGACCAGAACCTCTGGATGACCTGACTGTTAACATTTCATGTCGAAAAGTCAAACGACCACAAAGAGACACCAAACGACCACAAAAAGACACCAAATGACCACAAAGAGACACCAAACCACCACAAAGAGACACCAAACGACCACAAAGAGACACCAAAATGACCATAAAGAGACACCAAAACGACCACAAAGAGTCACCAAACCACCACAAAGAGACACCAAACCACCACAAAGAGACACCAAAACGACCACAAAGAGTCACCAAACCACCACAAAGAGACACCAAAACGACCACAAAGAGACACCAAACCACCACAAAGAGACACCAAAGAGACACCAAAACGACCACAAAGAGACACCAAAACGAACACAAAGAGACACCAAAACGACCACAAAGAGTCACCAAACCACCACAAAGACACACCAAAACGACCACAAAGAGTCACCAAACCACCACAAAGAGACACCAAACCACCACAAAGAGACACCAAAACGACCACAAAGAGTCACCAAACCACCACAAAGAGACACCAAAACGACCACAAAGAGACACCAAACCACCACAAAGAGACACCAAAGAGACACCAAAACGACCACAAAGAGACACCAAAACGAACACAAAGAGACACCAAAACGACCACAAAGAGTCACCAAACCACCACAAAGACACACCAAAACGACCACAAAGAGACACCAAACCACCACAAAGAGACACCAAAACGAACACAAAGAGACACCAAAACGACCACAAAGAGACACCAAACCACCACAAAGAGACACCAAAGAGACACCAAAACGACCACAAAGAGTCACCAAACCACCACAAAGAGACACTAAACGACCACAAAGAGTGAAAACAGGGGTTCTGATGGGGACGGATCTAGAGATGATAACAGTGAGACTAGTTGAACCTGTCTGTCTCTCAGGGGTTCTGGTGGGGACGGATCTAGAGATGTCTCAGGAACAGATGGAGGAGTTTGGAGGACACATGTCTCCTATCAGGAAGGTAAACGTCTTCATTTATTTGTCCATTAAAGACATCAGCTGTTTCCTGTTTCACACCTGTGTTCTGGTTGTTTTCCAGGAAGTCTTCAGCGGTGACAGGAAGAGAGCTGCTCCAGAACCAGGTCAGTCCGGATCATCAGAACCAATTCGTTAGTTTAGTATCCTAATTATGACCTAAACAAAATATATACATATATGTATATATTTTTATATGTATATATATAGATATAGATCTATATATATACATGTATACATGTGTATATATATAGATATATATATATCTATATATATCTATATATATATATATAGATATATATAGATATATATATATATACAGACGTAGGCACAATTGTTGGTACCCTTCTGTTAAAGAAAGAAAAACCCACAATAGTCACTGAAATAACTTGAAACTGACAAAAGTAATAATAAATAAAAATTTACTGAAAATTAACTAATGAAAATCAGACATTGTTTTTGAATTGTGGTTCAGCAGAATCATTTTAAAAAACAAACTAATGAAACTGGCCTAGACAAAAATGATGGTACCCCTAGAAAAGATGTAAAATAATGTGACCATAGGGACATGTTAAACTAAGGTGTGTCCTGTAATTAGCATCACAGGTGTCTTCAAACTTGTAATCAGTCAGTCTGCCTATTTAAAGGGTGAAAAGTAGTCACTGTGCTGTTTGGCATCATGGTGTGTACCACACTGAACATGGACCACAGAAAGCTAAGGAGAGAGTTGTCTCAGGAGATCATAAAGAACATTATAGACCTTCATGTTAAAGGTAAAGGCTATAAGACCATCTCCAAGCAGCTTGATGTTCCTGTGACTACAGCTGCACATATTATTCAGAAGTTTAAGGTTCATGGGACTGTAGCCAACCTCCCTGGACGTGGCCGCAAGAGGAAAATTGATGACATATTGAAGAGACGGATAATACGAATGGTAACCAAAGAGCCCAGAACAACTTCCAAAGAGATTAGAGGTGAACTCCAAGGTCAAGGTACATCAGTGTCAGATCGCACCATCCGTCACTGTTTGAGCCAAAGTGGACTTAATGGAAGACGACCGAGGAGGACACCAAATCATAAAAAAGCGAGACTGGAATTTTCCAAAATGCATATTGACAAGCCACAAAGCTTCTGGGAGAATGTCCTTTGGACAGATGAGACAAAACTGGAGCTTTTTGGCAAGTCACATCAGCTCTATGTTCACAGACGAAGAGATGAAGCATCCAAAGAAAAGAACACTGTACCTAATGTGAAACATGGAGGAGGCTCGGTTATGTTATGGGGCTGCTTTGTTGCATCTGGCGCAGGGTGTCTTGAATCTGTGCAGGGTGCAATGAAATCTCAAGACTATCAAAGCATTCTGGAGCGAAATGTGCTGCCCAGTGTCAGAAAGCTTGGTCTCAGTTGCAGGTCATGGGTCCTCAAACAGGATAATGACCCAAAACACAGCTAAAAACACCCAAGAATGGCTAAGAACAAAACATTGGACTATTCTGAAGTGGCCTTCTATGAGCCCTGATCTAAATCCTATTGAACATCTGTGGAAGGAGCTGAAACATGCTGTCTGGAGAAGGCACCCTTCAAACCTGAGACAGCTGGAGCAGTTTGCTCACGAGGAGTGGGCCAACATACCTGTCGACAGGTGCAGAAGTCTCATTGAGAGTTACAGAAATCACTTGATTGCAGTGATTGCCTCAAAAGGTTGTGCAACTAAATATTAAGTTAAGGGTACCATCATTTTTGTCTAGGCCAGTTTCATTAGTTTGTTTTTTTAAATGATTCTGCTGAACCATAATTCAAAAACAATATCTGATTTTCATTAGTTCATTTTCAGTGAATTTTTATTTATTATTACTTTTGTCAGTTTCAAGTTATTTCAGTGACCATTGTTGGTTTTTCTTTCTTTAACGGAAGGGTACCAACGATTTTGCCTACGTCTGTATATATATCCAGCCTGAACTTCATCAACATACAGATCCAGGTACACACACATACTGCATTAGTACCATTACTACTACTACTACTACTACTACTACTACTACTACTACTACTACTACTACTACTACTACTACTACTACTACTACTACTACTACTACTACTACTACTACTACTACTACTACTACTACTACTACTACTACTACTACTACTATATATATACATATATATTGGGCGGCTGTGGCTCAGAGGGTAGAGCAGGTTGTCCACAAATCGGAAGGTCGGTGGTTCGATCCCCGGCTGCTCCTCAGTGTCCGGCTGCTCGATGTGTCCTTGAGCAAGACACTTAACCCCAATTTGCTCCCGGAGGCACAGCCATCGGTGTGTGAATGTGTGTGTGAATGGGTGAATACTGACATGTAGTGTAAAGCGCTTTGAGTGGTCGGAAGACTAGAAAAGCGCTATATAAGTCCAAGTCCATATATATTTATATATGTATATACACTAATTAAAATATAATGTTGACATAAAAACATATAATTTTGTCTTATAGAGACATCATTTTGAGTTATGGAGTCATTATTGTTAAACTAATGTTGGTCTTATTTATTTCGTCCTGACTGTTTTGTTTCTCGTGAACGCTACCTGTCAGACCAAACTGAGGGCCTGCTGGCCCAGAAGAGGAGGGCGGAGCTTCAGCCAGAGGGGGTGGAGTCTAACTCACCCCCGACAGGTAGGGTGTGCGTTTCAAATTCTATACTTTCCTGTTGTAGGATACAGTATGAATACTACTGGGACGTAGTACTACTACTAATACTACTACTAGTACTACTCCATAATAATAAGTTTGCTGCTCACCTGGTCTCAGAGTCCTTACCTGAAGGGGCGGAGCCACCAGAGGAGGAGGAGCCTGTGATGGAGCCAGAGTCCCACCTGACGTCTGGCATCACGGCTGCCTTCAACACCTTCAAAACACAACTAGAACAACACTTCACTGTCAGTTATTGATTATCTTATTACTATATGATCAATATACCTTAATATGATCACATGATCAATAACTTCAGTGAATAAAAACTAATATGAATTGTTTTCAGGGCTGCTGGAAGAACGTTGAAACTGAAATTCTTCTGTCTTTAAAAGAATGTCGTCAACACGTCTCCTCACTGCTGACAGCTGTCCATCATCACAGGTACCTATACACACCTGTCCATCATCACAGGTACCTATACACACCTGTCCATCAACACAGGTACCTCTCCTCTAACTCACCTGTCCATCATCACAGGTACCTCCCCTCTAACTCACCTGTCCATCAGTACCTCCCCTCTAACTCACCTGTTGTTGTGCAGGTTGGAGTCTCTGCAGCAGTTTGAGAGCAGCGTCTCTGATCAGCTGAAGCGACTGAATCAGAACTCGTCCAGCCTGAACTTCATCAACACACAGATCCAGGTACACACACATACTGCATTAGTACCATTACTACTGCTACTACTACTGCTACTACTAGTACTACCATTACTACTACTAGTACTACTGCTACTACTAGTACTACTACTAGTACTACTACCACTACTACTACTAGTACTACTAGTAGTACCACTACTAGTAGTACTACTACTACTGCTAGTACTAGTACTACTAGTAGTAGTGCTACTACTACTAGTAGTACTACTACTTTAAGCAGTATAAAGTGGTACTAGAACAGAAGTGTGTCTCGAGACAACATGTTTATATTTTCAGGAAACGGTCGTAATACTTGAAGAAACAGAGTCAGACCAGGATTAGATCTCAGACCAGGTTTAGATCTCAGACCAGGATTAGATCTCAGACCAGGATTAGATCTCAGACCAGGTTTAGATCTCAGACCAGGATTAGATCTCAGACCAGGTTTAGATCTCAGACCAGGTTTAGATCTCAGACCTGATCCAGGACTTCCTGCGTCCCTCTTTGTCTTCCAGAGTTTCTTCAAGTCTGAGATGCAGCAGCTGGGTTCCTTCTGTGATGAACACCTGCAGAGGTCAGTCTGAGACCGGACCTGGTTCTGATGTGAACTTTTTTAAATCCTGTTCAGACCTTCTGGATTTGGTCTTTGTCTCCTCAGGTTGAAGTCTTTGGAGGGCGGAGAGTCGAGCACCAGTCCAGCCAATGACGGAGGAGGAGAGAAGAGCTCGTCCAATCAGGACGAGGCTCTCTGATGTTTGACCTGAGTCTGAGTATCTGATTGGTGGATCGGCTCCTCCTCCAGACTTCATTCAGATCTCAGCACATTGTGTTTTTTGTTTCTGGAGTTCTATTTTCAGTTTCATCTCTGAAGAGTCAAAATAAAGTGTTGACTACAGCGTCAGCTTGTTACCACGGTAATGGAAAGTTGACAGTGATGAGGTATAGTGACTTTATTTGTCCACAAGATGGAGACAAACCAACACCAACAGACGGAAACATGTTTATATGAATAAGTGTTCAGATCTCTGCAGAGAAAACACCTGAATATACAACAACTAGAGTTCCCCCCCGCGACCCCTAACGGGATGGATAGAGCTCACCCCCGCGACCCCTAACGGGATGGATAGAGCTCACCCCCGCGACCCCTAACGGGATGGATAGAGCTCACCCCCGCGACCCCTAACGGGATGGATAGAGCTCACCCCCGCGACCCCTAACGGGATGGATAGAGCTCACCCCCGCAACCCCTAACGGGATGGATAGAGCTCACCCCCGCGACCCCTAACGGGATGGATAGAGCTCACCCCCGCGACCCCTAACGGGATGGATAGAGCTCACCCCCGCGACCCCTAACGGGATGGATAGAGTTCCCCCCCGCAACCCCTAACGGGATGGATAGAGCTCACCCCCGCGACCCCTAACGGGATGACGGGATGGATGGATGGAGTTCAGTTGTTGTCCCTGCTCTGATTGGAGCATATTGTTTATGCTAAATGCAGTACCTGTGAGGGTTTCTGGATCAATATCTGTCATTGATCTGTGTTGATCATTGATTTACAATAATAAATATATACATACATTTACATAAAGCAGCATATTAGTCCACTCCCATGTTGATGAGAGGATTAAATACTGGACTAATCTCCCTTTAAGGTGCATTTAGAACAGATAAAACAGATAAAACGTGAGATTAATCCAAAAATAATAAAATATTATGAAAGAACCTTTTGGGGGAAAATCAGAAGTCAAATCTGTAAAGTTCAGTTTGGACTCGTAAAACTTTATTCATCCCACTTTTATTTCTTGTTCATATTCTGAACACATTCAGATCATAAACTGAGAACGTGGTTCAGATCTCTTCAGATCAGATTTACTGAAATCAGATTTCAGATTTCACATTCATCAAATCAGCTGATTTATCATCGTTCTTCATTTCATCGCCGTCTTCATCAGGAGTCTCCTGACCTGGGAGCTGCTGTCTGCTGGTCCAGACTCAGTCCTGGTCTAACAGAGTCCAGACTCGGTCCTGGTCTATCAGAGTCCAGACTCAGTCCTGGTCCAGACTCGGCTCTGGTCTAACAGAGTCCAGACTGGGTCGTGGTCTAACAAAGTCTAGACTCAGTCCTGGTCTATCAGAGTCCAGACTCAGTCCTGGTCTAACAGAGTCCAGACTTGGTCCTGGTCTAACAGAGTCCAGACTCGGTCCTGGTCTAACAGAGTCCAGACTGGGTCCTGGTCTATCGGAGGAGTTTGTGTTTGTGGATCCAGCTGCTGGTTGTCAGGCAGCAAAGTGTCACAAGAGGAAAAACATGAGAATCCCCCGAAGAGACGAGAGGAGGACTAATGAGACGCTATTAGAGACCGACGGGGTGGGGGGGGTAGAGGTAGAGACGGAGAGACACTCAGGTGTTTCTCTCTACTCCGGTAAACGTCTCTAATCCAGCTGGAGAACTGGTCCTGTCCCTCTGAACTGGACCTGGAGCTGCTGCTGATTCTGTCTTTTTGGACTTTAATGGACGAACAGAAAGACGATCTGATCTGGATCTGAGACACGACGGATCCGTGACCAACAGCTACAACGGGACCGGTCTGAGGTACTGGGTTCACTGGGTTTACTGGGTTTACTGGGTTCAGCTGTATTCACATCCTTTACTGAAGTAAAAGTAGTACTGTGATGACTGTACTGGGTTTACTGGTTTCAGTCTGTTCCATATTGGTTTCAGTAGTTTACTGGTTATAGTAGGTAGTTTACTGGTTATAGTCGGTAGTTTACTGGTTTCAGTAGGTAGTTTACTGGTTATAGTAGGTAGTTTACTGGTTATAGTCGGTAGTTTACTGGTTTCAGTAGGTAGTTTACTGGTTATAGTAGGTAGTTTACTGGTTATAGTCGGTAGTTTACTGGTTATAGTCAGTAGTTTACTGGTTTCAGTAGGTAGTTTACTGGTTATAGTCGGTAGTTTACTGGTTTCAGTAGGTAGTTTACTGGTTATAATCGGTAGTTTACTGGTTTCAGTGGGTAGTTTACTGGTTTCAGTAGGTAGTTTACTGGTTTCAGTAGTTTACTGGTTTCAGTAGGTAGTTTACTGTTATAGTCGGTAGTTTACTAGTTTCAGTAGGTAGTTTACTGGTTATAGTCGGTAGTTTACTGGTTTCAGTAGGTAGTTTACTGGTTTCAGTAGGTAGTTTACTGGTTATAGTAGGTAGTTTACTGGTTTCAGTAGGTAGTTTACTGGTTATAGTAGGTAGTTTACTGGTTATAGTCGGTAGTTTACTGGTTTCAGTAGGTAGTTTACTGGTTATAGTCGGTAGTTTACTGGTTATAGTCGGTAGCTTACTGGTTATAGTAGGTAGTTTACTGGTTATAGTCGGTAGTTTACTGGTTTCAGTAGGTAGTTTACTGGTTATAGTAGGTAGTTTACTGGTTTCAGTAGGTAGTTTACCGGTTATAGTCGGTAGTTTACTGGTTATAGTCAGTAGTTTACTGGTTTCAGTAGGTAGTTTACTGGTTATAGTCGGTAGTTTACTGGTTTCAGTAGGTAGTTTACTGGTTTCAGTGGGTAGTTTACTGGTTTCAGTAGGTAGTTTACTGGTTTCAGTAGTTTACTGGTTTCAGTAGGTAGTTTACTGTTATAGTCGGTAGTTTACTGGTTTCAGTAGGTAGTTTACTGGTTATAGTCGGTAGTTTACTGCTTTCAGTAGGTAGTTTACTGCTTTCAGTAGGTAGTTTACTGGTTATAGTAGGTAGTTTACTGGTTTCAGTAGGTAGTTTACTGGTTATAGTAGGTAGTTTACTGGTTTCAGTAGGTAGTTTACTGGTTATAGTCGGTAGTTTACTGGTTTCAGTGGGTAGTTTACTGGTTTCAGTCGGTAGTTTACTGGTTTCAGTAGGTAGTTTACTGGTTATAGTAGGTAGTTTACTGTTTTCAGTAGGTAGTTTACTGGTTTCAGTAGGTAGTTTACTGGTTATAGTAGGTAGTTTACTGGTTTCAGTAGGTAGTTTACTGGTTTCAGTAGGTAGTTTACTGGTTTCAGTAGGTAGTTTACTGTTATAGTCGGTAGTTTACTGCTTTCAGTAGGTAGTTTACTGGTTATAGTCGGTAGTTTACTGCTTTCAGTAGGTAGTTTACTGGTTTCAGTAGGTAGTTTACTGGTTTCAGTAGGTAGTTTACTGGTTATAGTAGGTAGTTTACTGGTTTCAGTAGGTAGTTTACTGGTTATAGTCGGTAGTTTACTGGTTTCAGTGGGTAGTTTACTGGCTTCAGTAGGTAGTTTACTGGTTTCAGTAGGTAGTTTACTGGTTTCAGTAGGTAGTTTACTGGTTATAGTAGGTAGTTTACTGGTTTCAGTGGGTAGTTTACTGGTTTCAGTAGTTTACTGGTTTCAGTCGGTAGTTTACTGGTTTCAGTCGGTAGTTTACTGGTTATAGTAGGTAGTTTACTGGTTTCAGTAGATAGTTTACTGGTTATAGTCCGTAGTTTACTGGTTATAGTAGGTAGTTTACTGGTTTCAGTAGGTAGTTTACTGGTTATAGTCGGTAGTTTACTGGTTTCAGTGGGTAGTTTACTGGTTTCAGTAGGTAGTTTACTGGTTTCAGTAGTTTACTGGTTTCAGTCGGTAGTTTACTGGTTTCAGTCGGTAGTTTACTGGTTATAGTAGGTAGTTTACTGGTTTCAGTGGGTAGTTTACTGGTTTCAGTAGTTTACTGGTTTCAGTCGGTAGTTTACTGGTTTCAGTCGGTAGTTTACTGGTTATAGTAGGTAGTTTACTGGTTTCAGTAGATAGTTTACTGGTTATAGTCCGTAGTTTACTGGTTATAGTAGGTAGTTTACTGGTTTCAGTAGGTAGTTTACTGGTTATAGTCGGTAGTTTACTGGTTTCAGTGGGTAGTTTACTGGTTTCAGTAGGTAGTTTACTGGTTTCAGTAGTTTACTGGTTTCAGTCGGTAGTTTACTGGTTTCAGTCGGTAGTTTACTGGTTATAGTAGGTAGTTTGCTGGTTATAGTCGGTAGTTTACTGGTTATAGTAGGTAGTTTACTGGTTTCAGTAGGTAGTTTACTGGTTTCAGTAGGTAGTTTATTGGTTTCAGTCTGTTCCATACTGGTTTCAGTGGGTAGTTTACTGGTTGTTGTGGTTCCATACTGGTTTGTGTGGTTCCATACTGGTTCTTGTGGTTCCATACTGGTTCTTGTGGTTCCATACTGGTTCTTGTGGTTCCATACTGGTTTGTGTGGTTCCATACTGGTTTGAGGGGTTCCATACTTGTTCTTGTGGTTCCATACTGGTTCTTGTGGTTCCAGGGGAGATGGGCTGTCTGGGAGGACAGACGGAGGAAGAACGACTGGATGAGAAAGCGAAGAGAGAAGCCAACAAGAAGATCGAGAGACAGCTGCAGAAAGAGAGACAGGCTTATAAAGCTACACACAGACTGCTGCTGCTGGGTGAGACACCTGTCTGTCTGACTACTTGTCTGTCTCTCATCCATCTGTCTAACTACCTGTCTGTCTCTCACCTGTGTCTGACTACCTGTGTCTCTCACCTGTCTGTCTGACTACCTGTCTGTCTGACTACCTGTCTGTCTGACTACCTGTCTGTCTCTCACCTGTCTGTCTGCAGGTGCAGGAGAATCAGGTAAGAGCACCATAGTGAAGCAGATGAGGATTCTTCATGTCGACGGTTTCAACGATGAGTGAGTCAAACTTTAAACTTTAAATTTCCCCCCGCGGCAGCGGCATGAAATAATCATAATAAAGACATGATTGTCCTCCATAAACCGTCCTGATGAGTCTGTTTCCTTCCCTCATAAAGCTAAACACTGAAGTTAAATCACGTCTTTATCTTCCAGGGAGAAGCAGGAGAAGGTTCAAGACATCAGGAAGAACGTGAAGGACGCCATCGTGGTAGGTCACATGACCTGCATCACACGACCGAGTGTAGAGCCTCAGAGTTAAACCGTCCTGTACTGGTTGAGTTATCAACCTCTTATTAATAAATAAATCAGTCTGGTGAGTCGTCCAGTCCAGCAGACAGCAACATTCATATGACCAGGAAGTCCACTTTTCATCTACCTGTCTGTCCCAGCATGCACTGGGTGAGAGGGGTTCACCTGGACAGGTGTTCACTGTGTGTGTGTGTGTGTGTGTGTGTGTGTGTGTGTGTGTGTGTGTGTGTGTGTGTGTGTGTGTGTGTGTGTGTGTGTGTGTGTGTGTGTGTGTGTGTGTGTGTGTGTGTGTGTGTGTGTGTGTGTGCCAGACCATCGTGTCAGCCATGAGTACGTTGACTCCGCCCGTTCCTCTGGGTAACCCTGGCAACGAGTTCAGACTCGACTACATCAAAGGCATCGCACCGCTGTCTGACTTTGAATACACAGAGGTAACACACACACACACATTAAACGTGATCCTTCAAAATAAAATCGTCAGATGTCACTAAACTCAGCTTCCTGTTAGTCTGAAGTTCTTGTTTATAAAGTCTTGTACGCTTCAGATGCTGATGCTAACACCTGCTAATGCTAACACCTGCTGATGCTAACACCTGCTAATGCTAACACCTGCTGAGGCTAACACCTGCTAATGCTAACACCTGCTGATGCTAACACCTGCTGATGCTAACACCTGCTAATGCTAACACCTGCTGAGGCTAACACCTGCTAATGCTAACACCTGCTGATGCTAACACCTGCTAATGCTAACACCTGCTGATGCTAACACCTGCTGATGCTAACACCTGCTGATGCTAACACCTGCTAATGCTAACACCTGCTCATGCTGACACCTGCTGGTGCTAACACCTGCTGATGCTAACACCTGCTGATGCTAACACCTGCTAATGCTAACAC
>JAUPFX010000021.1:27116317-27153817 GCA_036937225.1 Sebastes paucispinis
CCTGTTTGAGGACCCATGACCTGCAACTGAGACCAAGCTTTCTGACACTGGGCAGCACATTTCACTCCAGAATGCCTTGATAGTCTTGAGATTTCATTGTACCCTGCACAGATTCAAGACACCCTGTGCCAGACGCAACAAAGCAGCCCCATAACATAACCGAGCCTCCTCCATGTTTCACATTAGGTACAGTGTTCTTTTCTTTGGATGCTTCATCTCTTCGTCTGTGAACATAGAGCTGATGTGACTTGCCAAAAAGCTCCAGTTTTGTCTCATCTGTCCAAAGGACATTCTCCCAGAAGCTTTGTGGCTTGTCAATATGCATTTTGGAAAATTCCAGTCTCGCTTTTTTATGATTTGGTGTCCTCCTGGGTCGTCTTCCATTAAGTCCACTTTGGCTCAAACAGTGACGGATGGTGCGATCTGACACTGATGTACCTTGACCTTGGAGTTCACCTCTAATCTCTTTGGAAGTTGTTCTGGGCTCTTTGGTTACCATTCGTATTATCCGTCTCTTCAATATGTCATCAATTTTCCCCTTGCGGCCACGTCCAGGGAGGTTGGCTACAGTCCCATGGACCTTAAACTTCTGAATAATATGTGCAGCTGTAGTCACAGGAACATCAGGCTGCTTGGAGATGGTCTTATAGCCTTTACCTTTAACATGAAGGTCTATAATGTTCTTTCTGATCTCCTGAGACAACTCTCTCCTTAGCTTTCTGTGGTCCATGTTCAGTGTGGTACACACCATGATGCCAAACAGCACAGTGACTACTTTTCACCCTTTTAAATAGGCAGACTGACTGATTACAAGTTTGAAGACACCTGTGATGCTAATTACAGGACACACCTTAGTTTAACATGTCCCTATGGTCACATTATTTTACATCTTTTCTAGGGGTACCATCATTTTTGTCCAGGCCAGTTTCATCAGTTTGTTTTTTAAAATGATTCTGTTGAACCACAATTCAAAAGCAACAGCTGATTTTCATTAGTTAATTTTCAGTAAATTTTTATTTATTATTACTTTTGTCAGTTTCAAGTTATTTCAGTGACCATTGTGGGTTTTTCTCTCTTGCCTACGTCTGTATATACTATATATAAATCCAGTATATACGTGGTGAGACAGGCCTCCTGACCTCTGTCTCTGTGTGTCCAGCTGTTCCAGATGCTGATGAAGACCCCAGAGTGACCAGAGCCAAGTTCTTCATCAGAGACGAGTTCCTGGTAAAACTAACCTGTCTGTCTCTCTCACCTGTCTGTCTCTCTCACCTGTCTCTCTCTCTTACCTGTCTGTCTCTCACCTGTCTGTCTCTCACCTGTCTGTCTCTCTCACCTGTGTCTCTCTCTCTCTTACCTGTCTGTCTCTGACCTCTGTCTCTCTAACCTGTCTGTCTCTCTTATCTGTCTGTCTGTCTGTCTCTCACCTGTCTGTCTCTCACCTGTCTGTCTCTCTCACCTGTCTGTCTCTCTCACCTGTCTGTCTCACCTGTCTGTCTCTTTCACCTGTCTCTCTTACCTGTCTGTCTCTCACCTGTCTGTCTCTCTCACCTGTCTGTCTCTCTCTCTTACCTGTCTGTCTCTTACCTGTCTGTCTCTGACCTGTTTGTCTCTCTCACCTGTCTGTCTCTAACCTGTCTGTCTCTCTAACCTGTCTGTCTCTCTGACCTGTCTGTCTCTCTGACCTATCTGTCTCTAAGCTGTCTGTCTCTCTAACCTGTCTCTCTCTCTAACCTGTCTGTCTGTCTCTAACCTGTCTGTCTCTGACCTGTCTGTCTCTAACCTGTCTCTCTCTCTAACCTGTCTGTCTGTCTGTCTCTGACCTGTCTGTCTCTCTGACCTGTCTGTGTCTGTCTCTCTGACCTGTCTGTCTCTCTGACCTGTCTGTCTCTAACCTGTCTGTCTCTCTGTCCTGTCTGTCTTTCTAACCTGTCTGTCTCTGACCTGTCTGTCTCTCTAACCTGTCTGTCTGTCTGTCTCTGACCTGTCTGTCTCTAACCTGTCTCTCTCTCTAACCTGTCTGTCTGTCTCTAACCTGTTTGTCTCTCTGACCTGTCTGTCTCTCTCACCTGTCTGTCTCTCTGACCTGTCTGTCTCGCTCACCTGTCTGTCTCTCTCACCTGTGTCTCTCTCTCTTACCTGTCTGTCTCTGACGTCTGTCTCTGACATCTGTCTCTCTAACCTGTCTGTCTCTCTTATCTGTCTGTCTCTCACCTGTCTGTCTCTCACCTGTCTGTCTCTCTCACCTGTCTGTCTCTCACCTGCCTGTCTCTCTGACCTGTCTGTCTCTCACCTGTCTGTCTCTCTAACCTGTCTGTCTCTAACCTGTCTGTCTCTCTAACCTGTCTGTCTCTCTGTCCTGTCTGTCTCTCTGTCCTGTCTCTCTAACCTGTCTGTCTCTAGCCTGTCTGTCTCTCTAACCTGTCTGTCTCTAACCTGTCTGTCTCTACCCTGTCTGTCTCTCTAACCTGTCTGTCTCTCTGACTTGTCTGTCTCTACCCTGTCTGTTTCTCTGACCTGTCTGTCTCTCACCTGTCTCTCTCTCTGACCTGTCTGTCTAACCTGTCTCTCTCTCTGACCTGTCTGTCTGTCTCTAACCTGTCTTTCTCTAACCTGTCTGTCTCTCTGTCCTGTCTGTCTCTCTGACCTGTCTGTCTCTCTAACCTGTCTGTCTCTCAGAGGATCAGCACGGCGAGTGGCGATGGGAAACATTACTGTTATCCTCACTTCACCTGCGCCATCGACACTGAAAACATTCGCCGCGTCTTCAACGACTGTCGTGACATCATCCAGCGGATGCACCTGCGGCAGTACGAGCTGCTCTGATTGGCTGCTGAGAGCCCATCTGGCCCCCCCCCCCACCCCACCCCCCTCATAGACTGAGACCTGAAGAAGCTAATCTAGAAGCTAAACTAGAGGCTGATCTAGAAGCTAAACTAGAAGCTAATCTAGAGGCTAATCTAGAAGATAATCTAGAAACTGATCTAGAGGCTAATCTAGAAGCTAATCTAGAGGCTAATCTAGAAGATAATCTAGAAGCTGATCTAGAGGCTAATCTAGAGGCTAATCTAGAAGATAATCTAGAAGCTGATCTAGAGGCTGATATAGAAACTAATCTAGAGGCTAATCTAGAAGCTAAATAGAAGCTAATCTAGAGGCTAATCTAGAGGCTAATCTAGAAACTAATCTAGAGGCTAATCTAGAAGCTAAATAGAAGCTAATCTAGAGGCTAATCTAGAGGCTAATCTAGAAACTAATCTAGAGGCTGATCTAGAAACTGATCTAGAAGCTAATCTAGAGGCTGATCTAGAAACTAATAGCTAATCTGATATGTAATCAATGCTCATAGATCTTATATTTTCACTTCATGTATCTCAAGCATTTATCACTCTGCTTTAACTGATTATTGATTATTGGTTATAGATTACAGATTATTGATTATAGTTTACAGATTATTGATTATAGATTACAGATTATTGATTATAGTTTACAGATTATTGATTATTGATGGGACAGAATGAGACAAAGTGTGTCTTTATTTCCTGCCGGTTTTCTTCATCACTCAACACCAAGACGGAGACAATTATGAATTGAAATATATTTGTTCATGTTTCTGAACTTGTTACAGTATATTATTGTTATTATTATTGTTATTATTGTTGTTATTATTGTTTTTATTATTATTTATTATTTTTATTATTGTTATTATTGTTATTATTGTTGTTATTATTATTGTTGTTCTGATTATCTGTTCCCTGATTGGCTGCCGTACGCTCTGATGTCACTCAACGATCATATCAGCGTTTCCTGATGTGGTTCAACAGACTGTAGATTAATTTTAGAGTTATATATATATATAATATATATATATATATATTATATATATATTCATGCAGCAAACAGCCTCGAGTCACATTCACACCTGCTGTGGTCAAATATATATTTTAATATTATATTTATAATAAGTATATATATTCATTCAACATATTTAATATAGACAATTTGTAATTAAAAGGTGGTGTTTCCTGTTTCCTGTCCTGACACGTCAGTGTCTTCCTCTGTATATTATATATAACAGTAGTATATAACAGTAGTATATAACAGTAGTTTATAACAGTAGATTATAACAGTAGTATATAACAGTAGTTTATAACAGTAGATTCCAGCGTGTGTTCATGTTATAACTAATCAGGACAGAAGGTTGAATACTGGATGTAAACTACTGATCACTGATCACTGTTATCATTGATCAGTGATCACTGTTATCATTGATCATTGATCAGTGATCATTGATCACTGATCACTGTTATCATTGATCATTGATCACTGATCATATTCAAATCCCTCCTGTTTAAGCTGGCCTCCTCTCTCTAGCAGCCATCAGTTCATCATCGTGTTTGTATAGATCTGTCGTCGTATATATGGCTATGTATATAAATACGCTATAGGCTAACTTGCTACCATGCTAACCTGCTAACAGGCTAACATGGTAACATGCTACCATGCTAAGATGCTACCAGGCTAACCTGCTAGCAGGCTAACATGGTAACATGCTACCATGCTAAGATGCTACCAGGCTAACCTGCTAGCAGGCTAACATGGTAACATGCTACCATGCTAAGATGCTAACATGCTAAGATGCTACCAGGCTAACCTGCTAGCAGGATGTTTGTATGGACTCTAGAGTAGGATAGATAGATGTTAGTGACTGAAGGCTGAAGGTGTGATCAGAGACGACACATGAGTAATAATATAGTAATAGATAGTAGATAGTAGATGGTAGATAGAGGCTATAGGAGGCTGGAGGTAACATGATAGTAGAGTAGTAGTATAGATGGTAGTATAGATGGTAGTATAGTAGTAGTATAGATGGTAGTATAGATGGTAGTATAGTAGTAGTATAGATGGTAGTATAGGTATAGGGTGGATGGAGGCTGGTATAGGTGGTAGTATAGATGGTAGTATAGTAGTAGTATAGGTGGTAGTATAGATGGTAGTATAGTAGTAGTATAGGTGGTAGTATAGATGGTAGTATAGATGGTAGTATAGGTGGTAGTATAGTAGTAGTATAGATGGTAGTATAAGTGGTAGTATAGATGGTAGTATAGTAGTAGTATAGATGGTAGTATAGTAGTAGTATAGGTGGTAGTATAGATGGTAGTATAGGTATAGGGTGGATGGAGGCTATAGGAGGCTGGAGGTAACATGGTAGTATAGATGGTAGTATAGTAGTAGTATAGATGGTAGTATAGATGGTAGTATAGTAGTAGTATAGGTATAGGGTGGATGGTAGTATAGGTGGTAGTATAGTAGTAGTATAGGTGGTAGTATAGTAGTAGTATAGATAGTAGTATAGATGGTAGTATAGTAGTAGTAGTATAGGTATAGGGTGGATGGAGGCTATAGGATGCTGGAGGTAACATGATAGTAGAGTAGTAGTATAGATAGTAGTATAGATGGTAGTATAGATGGTAGTATAGGTGGTAGTATAGGTGGTAGTATAGGTCGTAGGTAGTGGATGGTGGGGGTGGATGGAGGCTATAGGAGGCTGGAGGTAACATGATAGTAGAGTAGTAGTATAGATAGTAGTAAAAATGGTAGTATAGATGGTAGTATAGTAGTAGTATAGGTATAGGGTGGATGGAGGCTATAGGAGGCTGGAGGTAACATGATAGAGTAGTAGTATAGATAGTAGTATAGATGGTAGTATAGTAGTAGTATAGGTATAGGGTGGATGGAGGCTATAGGAGGCTGGAGGTAACATGATAGTAGAGTAGTAGTATAGATAGTAGTATAGATGGTAGTATAGGTGGTAGTATAGGTGGTAGGTAGTGGATGGTGGGGGTGGATGGAGGCTATAGGAGGCTGGAGGTGTGATCAGAGTAGTAGAGTAGTAATAGTAGTATAGATAGTAGTATAGGTATAGGGTAGATGGAGGCTATAGGAGGCTGGAGGTGTGATCATAGTAGTAGTATAGGTATAGGGTGGATGGTAGTATAGGTGGTAGTATAGTAGTAGTATAGGTATAAGGTGGATGGTAGTATAGGTGGTAGTATAGTAGTAGTATAGTAGTAGTATAGGTATAGGGTGGATGGTAGTATAGGTGGTAGTATAGTAGTAGTATAGTAGTAGTATAGGTATAGGGTGGATGGTAGTATAGTAGTAGTATAGGTATAGGGTGGATGGTAGTATAGGTGGTAATATAGTAGTAGTATAGTAGTAGTATAGGTATAGGGTGGATGGTAGTATAGGTGGTAGTATAGTAGTAGTATAGGTATAGGGTGGATGGTAGTGTAGGTGGTTGTATAGTAGTAGTATAGGTATAGGGTGGATGGTAGTATAGTAGTAGTATAGTAGTAGTATAGGTATAGGGTAGATGGAGGCTATAGGAGGCTGGAGGTGTGATCATAGTAGTAGTATAGATGGTAGTATAGATGGTAGTATAGATGGTAGTATAGGTGGTAGTATAGGTGGTAGGTAGTGGATGGTGGGGGTGGATGGAGGCTATAGGAGGCTGGAGGTAACATGATAGTAGAGTAGTAGTATAGATGGTAGTATAGATGGTAGTATAGATGGTAGTATAGGTGGTAGTATAGGTGGTAGGTAGTGGATGGTGGGGGTGGATGGAGGCTATAGGAGGCTGGAGGTAACATGATAGTAGAGTAGTAGTATAGATGGTAGTATAGATGGTAGTATAGATGGTAATATAGGTGGTAGTATAGGTGGTAGGTAGTGGATGGTGGGGGTGGATGGAGGCTATAGGAGGCTGGAGGTGTGATCAGAGTAGTAGAGTAGTAATAGTAGTATAAATAGTAGTATAGATAGTAGTATAGATAGTAGTATAGGTATAGGGTAGATGGAGGCTATAGGAGGCTGGAGGTGTGATCATAGTAGTAGTATAGATGGTAGTATAGTAGTAGTATAGGGTGGATGGTAGTATAGGTATAGGGTAGATGGGTATAGGGTGGATGGTAGTATAGGTATAGGGTAGATGTAGGCTATAGGAGGCTGGAGGTGTGATCATAGTAGTAGTATAGGTATAGGGTGGATGGTAGTATAGGTGGTAGTATAGTAGTAGTATAGGTATAGGGTGGATGGAGGCTATAGGAGGCTGGAGGTAACATGATAGTAGAGTAGTAGTATAGATAGTAGTATAGATGGTAGTATAGGTGGTAGTATAGTAGTAGTATAGATAGTAGTATAGGAATAGGGTGGATGGAGGCTATAGGAGGCTGGAGGTGTGATCATAGTAGTAGTATAGGTATAGGGTGGATGGTAGTATAGTAGTAGTATAGGTATAGGGTGGATGGAGGCTATAGGAGGCTGAAGGTAACATGATAGTAGAGTAGTAGTATAGATGGTAGTATAGGTGGTAGTATAGGTATAGGGTGGATGGTAGTATAGGTATAGGGTGGATGGAGGCTATAGGATGCTGGAGGTAACATGATAGTAGAGTAGTAGTATAGATGGTAGTATAGTAGTAGTATAGGTATAGGGTGGATGGTAGTATAGATGGTAGTATAGTAGTAGTATAGGTATAGGGTGGATGGTAGTATAGTAGTGGTATAGGGTGGATGGTAGTATAGTAGTAGTATAGGTATAGGATGGATGGTAGTATAGTAGTAGTATAGGTATAGGGTGGATGGTAGTATAGATGGTAGTATAGTAGTAGTATAGGTATAGGGTGGATGGTAGTATAGATGGTAGTATAGTAGTAGTATAGGTATAGGGTGGATGGTAGTATAGATGGTAGTATAGTAGTAGTATAGGTATAGGGTGGATGGTAGTATAGATGGTAGTATAGTAGTAGTATAGGTATAGGGTAGATGGTAGTATAGTAGTAGTATAGGTATAGGGTGGATGGTAGTATAGATGGTAGTATAGTAGTAGTATAGGTATAGGGTGGATGGTAGTATAGATGGTAGTATAGTAGTAGTATAGGTATAGGGTAGATGGTAGTATAGATGGTAGTATAGTAGTAGTATAGGTATAGGGTGGATGGTAGTATAGATGGTAGTATAGTAGTAGTATAGGTATAGGGTAGATGGTAGTATAGATGGTAGTATAGTAGTAGTATAGGTATAGGGTAGATGGAGGCTATAGGAGGCTGGAGGTGTGATCAGAGGATCAGAGAGGCAACATGGCGGCTCAGTGAGGTCACACCTTCAGTGCGCATGCGTGAGAGGTCGTGCTCGTCTCGCCCACAGTGCGTGCTCCTGCAGTGTGTGCGTGCGGTGTGCTCGTGCTCGCTGCTCGTCCTCATCATCATCAACAACAACATTAACCCCAACCGGACTGAGAGTCTCCGGTCCCGGTGCCCTCTGGACCGTCAGGAGCGTCTGGACCACCGGAGAGGAGGAGAGGTAGGAGCCGCTCGGTCCCGCTGCTCCGCTCCGCTGCGGTTACCGGGTTACCGGGAGGATGCTGCGCGTTCATGGCCCGTTCATGCTCGAGCCCCGCTGCTCGAGGCCGCGGCTCCGCTGCTCGCGTGCCTGTGAGTCCCGGGGACGGCGGAGCGGCACGCGACCTGATCCGGTCCGCCCGGTCTCTCTCCGGTTACCTCCGTACCGGAGAGAGACCGGGAGGAGCACCGGGACCGACTGACGCCATTTTGTGTCTCTGAGCGGATCAGCAGGCCGCGACCCACCGGGACCCGGTAGAACCCTCCGGTAGTCCGGTGTTACCGGGCAGAGCGGCCGGTAGTCGGCTTCATGTCTATCAGCATGTTAGCTCCTCCGTTCTACCGGGACCCGGTGAGCCCCGGTACACCGGCTGAATCCTCCGGTAAACACCTGATCTCCCGGGACCGGTGTAACCGTAGACCCGCTACCGGGACCGGGTGAGGACAGAGACGGAACACATTCAGTCTGATCCGCCAGCAGTGAGCTGGTCCTCTGGTCCTCTGGTCCGGGTCTGGGGTCATCATGGGGAGTTCTGATCCACATTCTGTGTTTTATTCTTCTCAGACTCTCTAACAGACAGAACCAGATGTTTACCGGTACCGGATCTACGGTTAAACCGGTTTGATCCGGATCTGAAGGGCTGCTACATTAATGTAGCCTGATGCTAACAGCTAGCCTGATGCTAACAGCTAGCCTGATGCTAATCCAGGCTAGCTGTTAGCATCAGGCTAGCTGTATATATATATATATATATATATATATATGTGTGTATATATATATATATACACACGTATATATATATATACACACAGGTATATATATATACACACATATATATATATATATATATATACACACATATATATATATGTGTGTATATATATATATACACACATATATATACACATGTGTGTATATATATGTATATATATATATATATACGTGTGTATATATATATACACACGTATATATACACACATATATATATATACACACATATATGTATATATATTTATGTGTATATTATATATATATATACAGACGTAGGCAAAGTTGTTGGTAACGTTCCGTTAAAGAGAGAAAAACCCACAATGGTCACTGAAATAACTTGAAACTGACAAAAGTAATAATAAATAAAAATTCACTGAAAATGAACTAATGAAAATCAGCTGTTGCTTTTGAATTGTGGTTCAACAGAATCATTTTAAAAAACAAACTAATGAAACTGGCCTGGACAAAAATGATGGTACCCCTAGACAAGATGTAAAATAATGTGACCATAGGGACATGTTAAACTAAGGTGTGTCCTGTAATTAGCATCACAGGTGTCTTCAAACTTGTAATCAGTCAGTCTGCCTATTTAAAAGGTGAAAAGTAGTCACTGTGCTGTTTGGCATCATGGTGTGTACCACACTGAACATGGACCACAGAAAGCTAAGGAGAGAGTTGTCTCAGGAGATCAGAAAGAACATTATAGACCTTCATGTTAAAGGTAAAGGCTATAAGACCATCTCCACGCAGCCTGATGTTCCTGTGACTACAGCTGCACATATTATTCAGAAGTTTAAGGTCCATGGGACTGTAGCCAACCTCCCTGGACGTGGCCGCAAGAGGAAAATTGATGACATGTTGAAGAGACGGATAATACGAATGGTAACCAAAGAGCCCAGAACAACTTCCAAAGAGATTAGAGGTGAACTCCAAGGTCAAGGTACATCAGTGTCAGATCGCACCATCCGTCACTGTTTGAGCCAAAGTGGACTTAATGGAAGACAACCGAGGAGGACACCAAATCATAAAAAAGCGAGACTGGAATTTTCCAAAATGCATATTGACAAGCCACAAAGCTTCTGGGAGAATGTCCTTTGGACAGATGAGACAAAACTGGAGCTTTTTGGCAAGTCACATCAGCTCTATGTTCACAGACGAAGAGATGAAGCATCCAAAGAAAAGAACACTGTACCTAATGTGAAACATGGAGGAGGCTCGGTTATGTTATGGGGCTGCTTTGTTGCATCTGGCACAGGGTGTCTTGAATCTGTGCAGGGTGCAATGAAATCTCAAGACTATCAAGGCATTGTGGAGCGAAATGTGCTGCCCAGTGTCAGAAAGCTTGGTCTCAGTCGCAGGTCATGGGTCCTCAAACAGGATAATGACCCAAAACACAGCTAAAAACACCCAAGAATGGCTAAGAACAAAACATTGGACTATTCTGAAGTGGCCTTCTATGAGCCCTGATCTAAATCCTATTGAACATCTGTGGAAGGAGCTGAAACATGCAGTCTGGAGAAGGCACCCTTCAAACCTGAGACAGCTGGAGCAGTTTGCTCACGAGGAGTGGGCCAACATACCTGTCAACAGGTGCAGAAGTCTCATTGAGAGTTACAGAAATCACTTGATTGCAGTGATTGCCTCAAAAGGTTGTGCAACAAAATATTAAGTTAAGGGTACCATCATTTTTGTCTAGGCCAGTTTCATTAGTTTGTTTTTTATTTATTATTACTTTTGTCAGTTTCAAGTTATTTCAGAATAGAATAGAATAGAGGCTTTATTGTCATTGTCATTGAAAACAATGAAAAGCAGTTGAGCAGCTCTTTGCAGTAAAAACAAACATTCAAATCACAAAGTACACAAATCAATAAGTGGACCATCATAAAGTGCAGGTGTCATGATTATGGTTCAGCAGCTAGTGTCCTCAGCCTTTGAGGGGGGTGGGGGTTCTACACACTAGACAGCCGGAGGGTGAAGCTGTTTCGTAGTCTGTTGGTGTGTGTTTTAATTGTCCTGTATCTCCTACCGGAGGGAAGGGGAGCAAACAGTCCATGTCCAGGGTGGGTGGGGTCTTTGGAGATACAGCTGGCTTTCTTACAGAGCCGGCCAGCGTATAGGTCACTGAGGGGGGGTAATGTGGTCCCAATCACCTTTTCTGCCATCCTCCCCCCCGCTGCAGGTCCCTCCTGTTCTCCACTGTGCAGCTAGCAAACCACACAGTGCAGCAGTAGGTCAGGAGGCTCTCAATGGTTGCCCTATAGAAGTTGATCAGCAGGTGTTGAGGAAGGTGAGCCTGTTTCATCTTCCGGAGGAAGTAGAGTCTCTGCTGGGCCTTCCCCACCTGATGAGAGATGTTTTTGGACCAGGTGAGGTCTGATGAAATGTGGACTCCGAGGTACGTGAAGCAGTCCACCCTCTCCACCTCCTCTCCACGTACGCAGAGGGCAGAGTGCTTCACCCGTCTTGCTCTCCTGAAGTCTATTATCATTTCTATTGTTTTAGTTGTGTTTAAATCCAGGTTGTTATGGGAACACCATTGTGTCAGATGTTGGATCTCCTCCCTGTAGGCTGTCTCGTTGTTGTTGGTTATCAGTCCTACTACAGCAGTGTCGTCTGCAAATGTGACCATGGTGTTGGTGGGGTGAATAGTTGAGCAGTCAAATGTGAAGAGGGAGTAGAGAAAAAGGACTGAGGACGCACCCCTGTGGTGTTCCAGTGCTCAGGTTCAGAGTGGCCGAGGTGTGGTCCCCCATCCTGACACACTGGGGTCTGTTCCTGAGGAAGTCCAGCACCCATGTGCTGAGTGAACTGCCTAAGCCCAAGATGCTCAATTTGTTAACCAGTTTGTGTGGAATTATTGTGTTGAAAGCAGAGCTGAAATCCACAAACAGCATCCTTACATATGTGTTGTTGTGATCCAGGTGTGTAAGGGCTGCGTGAAGAGCTGTTGTGATTGCATCATCCGTCGATCTGTTCGTCCGATAAGCGAACTGGTGTTGGTCAAAATCGGCAGGGATGACAGTTTTAATGTAGGACAGAACTAGTCTCTCGAAACATTTTGTGATTATGGGGGTTAGAGCAACTGGCCGGTAGTCATTCAGGCAGTTCACTGTGGTTTTCTTGGGTACAGGGACGATGGTGGTTTCCTTAAGGCATGTGGGAACAACAGACTGTTCAAGCGAGAGGTTGAAGATGGTGGTAAATACCCCTATTAGCTGGTCTGCACAGGCCTTAAGGATTCGTCCGGAGACCCCATCCGGTCTTGTCGCTTTCCTGATGTTGACTCGGTGCAGGACGGATCTGACCTGGTGGTGTTGGAGCTTTATCGGTTGGTCCTTCTCAGGTAGTGCCAGCTGGATGTTGGTTTCCTTGTTTTCCCGGTCGAACCGAGCGAAGAAGTGATTCAGGGTATCAGGAAGTGTGTTGTCTGTGGGACTTGAGGCTGTGCGGTTGTCTTTGTAGCCAGTGATGGTTTTTATCCCCTGCCACATGCTCTTGGAGTCATTGTTCTGAAAGTGCTCCTCTATGCGCTCTTTATATCTGCGTTTGGCCTCCCTGATCCCCCTCCTCAGTCTCTTTTGCGCCTCTTTGTATTCCTGCGAGGTCCCAGATTTAAAGGCAGAGTCCCGTGCTCTGAGCAGGGTCCGCACCTTGCCGTTGAGCCACGGTTTCTGATTCGGAAAGACTTTGATGGTTTTTGTCCCAACCACACCTTCAGCACAAAAGTTTATGTAGGAGAGGACAGCCGTTGTGTGTCCCTCCAGATCTGTCTGCTCAGCAAATATGTCCCAGTCTGTGGTATCAAAGCAGTCCTGTAGAGCTGAGGTGGCTTCCTCAGTCCACACCTGAACTGTTTTAATGGATGGTTTCTGTCTACAGATCAGGGGTCTGTATGCTGGAGTCAGAGACAGGGACAGGTGGTCTGACAGTCCCAGATGTGGGAGTGGAGTGGCTCTGTAGGCATCTGGAATGCTGGTGTAGACCTGGTCCAGTGTGTTTTGCTCTCTTGTAGGGAAGTTTACATTTTTGAAGAACTTGGGCGTGACAGATTTAAAGTTGTCATGGTTAAAGTCTCCTGCTGCAAGAACAAGGCTGAACAAGGCTGTCTGCTCCAAGGCCAGCTGAGCGTTAGCATGTGGTGGTATATAGACAGCTGTTATCATGACAGATGTGAACTCCCTGGGCAAGTAGAAAGGTCTACAGCTCAGCATCAGGTCTTCTATCTCCGGGGAACAGTGTGTTTCAGTAACCCTGGCGTCAGTACACCAGCTGCTGTTGACGTAGATACAAAATCCTCCACCCCTGCTTTTACCGGAGTGTATGGTACGGTCCGCTCTGTAAACAACGCGGCCCGCTAGCTCGATAGCAGCGTCCGGGGGTCTCTGTTATTAACATCACACAATACTCCAGGCAGCGCGATGTAATCCGCAGTCTTATCTCGTCCATCTGGTTGCTGAGTGACCGGGCATTGGCAAGGAAGAGGCTTGGAATCGCCGGTTTGTAGGGGTTAGCCTTTAGCCTAGCCTGTAGACCACCTCTCTTCCCCCGCCTGCGTCTCCTGTGACGCTGCCGTCTCCACAGAGTCTCCATGGCAACGCTGCTTCCTCCTTCCGGGGAGAACGCAACGCTGCTTCCTCCTTCCGGGGAGAACGCAAAGCTGCTTCCTCCTTCAGGGGAGAACGCAACGCTGCTTCCTCCTTCCGGGGAGAACGCAACGCTGCTTCCTCCTTCCGGGGAGAACGCCGTATCTCCGGTGGAATAAAGTTCCAATTCGTGTGCGGGGTGCAAAGTTTGTCCGCCACATTAAGCAGCTCTGCTCTGCTGTATTGCAGATATCCCTCTATCACTCCAGTGACAACACACACACACAGTGACCATTGTGGGTTTTTCTTTCTTTAACGGAAGGGTACCAACAATTTTGTCTATGTGTGTATATATATATATATATATATATATATATATACTGAAAAACAAAGTAGTTAAATTTGTGTTCGTTGGATTATTTCTCTATTGGTCGAATGCTAATGGTGATGCTAATGGTCATTGTATTCTACATGGTTGAAAGCCTGTTTATTGACCTTCATAATGATGTCACTCTTGTAAGGATCATGTATTTGTGGGATGAGCAGCACAGCTGATGATGTGGGGAGCCCTGGTGCCGATGGTAAACAGTGTATTCTCCTGTTGGTGTTGACTCTTGTTGTGAGTTGTTTGGTGGATGATTGAATTCTCTATCAGTAACAAGGAACAAACAAGACATATTGATTGATTGAATCCACCGTCAGGAGCCTCAGTAGCGGTGGAAGATCCATACGCAGCCACAACAGCCTGGCACCTCCTCCTCATGCTGGTCACCAACCTGGTCACACGTTGCTGTGGGATGGCGTTCCATTCCTCAACCAGGATTGGTTGCAGGTCAGCCAGCGTGGTTGTGTTGGTCACTCTAACACGTACAGCACGCCCAAGCTGATCCCACAAGTGTTGAATTGGGTTGAGGTGTGGACTCTTGGAGGCCGTTCCATTCTCTCTCCTCCCACATTGTGGAGGTAGTCTGTGATAACCCTGGCTCTGTGGGGGGGGGGGGCGTTGTTTCTTGGAGGATGAAGTTAGGTGCCAGATTGTGGAGATATGGGATCACCACTGGCTGCAGAATCTCATCCTGATATCTCCCTGCATTGAGATGGCCTTCAATGATGACAAGCCTTGTTTTACCAGTGAGGGAGATGCCCCCCCCCCCACACCATGACACTGCCCCCACCAAAAGCTGTTACTCCATCGGTTCAACAATCAGCCTAACGTTCTCCACGTCGTCTCCATACTTTGACCTGCCATCCAACTTTGGCAGACAGAACCTGGACTCATCACTGAACATGACATTCCCCCACATGTTCAGGTTCCATTGTCTGTGTTGGAGACACCAGCGCCAACGGGCCTGACGGTGAAGGGCAGTCATTGCAGGCTTCCTGGTAGCCTTATGACAATACACTGTTTACCAATGACGGAGCATTTTGGCAATTTTTTCTTGGGCGCTCCACACATCATCAGCTGTGCTGCTCATGCCACAAATACATGATCCTTACAAGTTGGACATCATTGTGAAGGTCAATAAACAGGCTTTACAACCATGTAAAATACAATGACCATTAATATTGATACAACAGAGAAATAATCCACCAAACACAAGTTTAACAACTTTGTTTTTCCAGTGTGTATATATATATATATATATATATACGTATATATATATATACACACACTGGGTCCTGTGTATTTGTTCTCAGTAATGAAGCAGTAGTCTAGCCAGTGAAACCTGGTGGCTGTTCCAGGTGAACCGCTCCGTCTCTCACTACCTGATGTCTTCTACCTGACTGTGTCCAGATGGCGGAGACGGTGAAGTATGTGGACGACGAGCATAAGAGCATCTTCCTGAAACTGCTGAACGAGCAGCGGCTGGAGGGCGAACACTGTGACATCGCCGTGGTGGTCGAAGACGTCAAGTTCCGCGCTCACCGCTGTGTGCTTGCCGCCTGCTCCAACTACTTCAAAAAACTCTTCAAAAAACACGAGGTACTGCTCAAATACTTCAGAAAACACGAGGTACTGCTCAAATACTTCAGAAAACACGAGGTACTGCTCAAATACTTCAGAAAACACAAAGTACTGCTCAAATACTTCAGGAAACAAAGTACTGCTCAAATACTTCAGGAAACACACAAAGTATTGCTCAAATACTTCAGGAAACACACAAAGTACTGCTCAAATACTTCAGAAAACACACAGTACTGCTCAAATACTTCAGGAAACACACAAAGTATTGCTCAAATACATCAGAAAACACGAGGTACTGCTCAAATACTTCAGAAAACACAAAGTACTGCTCAAATACTTCAAAAAACACAAGGTACTGCTCAAATACTTCAGGAAACACAAAGTACTGTTCAAATACTTCAGAAAACACGAGGTACTGCTCAAATACTTCAGAAAACACACAAAGTACTGCTCAAATACTTCAGGAAACACAAAGTACTGCTCAAATACTTCAGAAAACACGAGGTACTGCTCAAATACTTCAAAAAACATGAGGTACTGCTGAAATACTTCAGAAAACACGAGGTACTGCTGAAATACTTCAGAAAACACACAAAGTACTGCTCAAATACTTCAGGAAACACAAAGTACTGCTCAAATACTTCAGAAAACACGAGGTACTGCTCAAATACTTCAGAAAACACACAAAGTACTGCTCAAATACTTCAGAAAACACAAGGTACTGCTCAAATACTTCAGAAAACACACAAAGTACTGCTCAAATACTTCAGAAAACACAAAGTACTGCTCAAATACTTCAGGAAACACAAAGTACTGTTCAAATACTTCAGAAAAAACACAAAGTACTGCTCAAATACTTCAGGAAACACAAAGTACTGCTCAAATACTTCAGAAAACACACAAAGTACTGCTCAAATACTTCAGAAAAAACACACAAAGTACTGCTCAAATACTTCAGAAAACACAAAGTACTGCTCAAATACTTCAGAAAACACAAGGTACTCACCTGTCTGTTTGCGTCTCCTGTAACTCACCTGTCTGTCTGCTTATCCTGTAACTCACCTGTCTGTCTCCTCAGGTGGACAACTCCTCCGTGATTGAGATCGACTTCATCCGTTCTGACATCTTTGAGGAGGTGTTGAACTACATGTACACCGCCAAGATCTCCGTGAAGAAGAGAGACGTCAACCTCATGATGTCATCAGGACAGATACTCGGCATCCGCTTCCTCGACAAACTCTGCTCTCAGGTAACACTCACTCAGGTAACACTCACTCAGGTAACACTCACTCAGATAACATTCACTCAGGTAACACTCACTCAGGTAACACTCACTCAGGTAACATTCATACAGGTAACACAGGTAACACTCACTCAGGTAACATTCATACAGGTAAAACAGGTAACACAGGTAACACTCACTCAGGTAACACTCACTCAGGTAACACTCACTCAGGTAACATTCACTCAGGTAACACTCACTCAGGTAACACTCACTCAGGTAACACAGGTGACACTCACTCAGGTAACATTCACACAGGTAACACTCACTCAGGTAACATTTATACAGGTAAAACAGGTAACACTCACTCAGGTAACAGCTCCTCCTGCTGTGTGATGATGATGCATTCATGTGTCCTCAGAAACGAGACGTGTCATCAGAGGACAAAGACAAGTTTCCGTATGACATCGTAAAGATGGCGCTGCCACCCGAGGCTCAGCTGGCCGCTGACGCTGAGGTACCAATTAATCAATTCATTCATTCATTCATTCATTCATTAATGAATTAAACTGATCAATAATCAGTAAGATCTATCACACCAGCTTCAACATACTGTGATATTATTAATATTATTATTAATATTGTGACGGTGTTGCAGGTGCTCGGGGAGCACGACGACACGCCCACCACAGATGATCTCGTTGAAGGGTCGGCCAATCAGGAGCTAGATAAGTCCCCCAGTGCAGCGCTGCGTGTCCAGGAAGCCATCCTGAAAGAACTGACCAATGAGGACGTACACAAGGTACACATACCTGTTAAACACTCATCTGTTAAACACTCACCTGTTAAAAACACTCACCTGTTAAAAACACACCTGTTAAAAACACACACCTGTTAAAAACACACACCTGTTAAACACTCACCTGTTAAAAACACACCTGTTAAACACTCACCTGTTAAAAACACTCACCTGTTAAACACACCTGTGAAACACTCACCTGTTAAACACTCACCTGTTAAAAACACTCACCTGTTAAACACACACCTGTTAAAAACTCACCTGTTAAAAACACTCACCTGTTAAACATACACCTGTTAAACACTCACTTGTGAAACACTCACCTGTTAAACACACACCTGTTAAACACTCACCTGTTAAAAACACACACCTGTTAAACACTCACCTGTTAAAAACACTCACCTGTTAAAAACACACCTGTGAAACATTCACATGTTAAACACACACCTGTTAAAGAGACAGATCCAGCCAGGTATTTCCCTTTGGACAAGTAGAGGACATGGAAGATGTCCTCACGGTGAAGACATGCCCTGACATGGAAGATGTCCTCACGGTGAAGACATGTCCTCACAGCTATGGTTAAAAGCTGAAATTGGTCCTCACAAGATAGCAATACAAGGCCACACACACCTAAATACAGGTAACCACAGGTAAACAGATCATGTGACCTCTCCAGGTGACCTGCTACGACCAGGATGTGGTGACAGAGATGGAGGCGGAGCCTAAAGAGCTGGGGGCGGAGCACCACGCCACCCAAACGCTGACATTTGCAGACAGTATTGGGGAGGTGAAGGACGAGCAGCCGCCCGGCTGGTCGACGGCAACGACCGACATGAAGTTTGAATACCTGCTGTACGGACACCGAGACCAGCTCGGCTGCCAGGTGTGTGGGAAGACCTTCCTGGACGAGAGCAGACTCAGGTATGTACAACTCACCTGACCAACACACCTAACCAACACACCTGACCAACACACCTGACCAACACACCTGACCAACACACCTGACCAACACACATGACCAACACACCTGACCAGCACACCTGACCAGCACACCTGACCAACACACCTGACCAACACACCTGACCAACACACCTGACCAACACACCTGACCAGCACACCTGACCAACACACATGACCTCTCTGTCTTCAGGAAACATGAGAAACTTCATTCAGCAGAGCGCCCGTTCGCGTGTGAGATCTGCACCAAAGCTTTCACCACCCACGCTCACCTGAAAGGTAAAATTACACCTGTACTCAGGTATGCTCACCTGAGCTCTGATGTCATCAGATTGTATATTGTAGATTTAACAGATGATCTTTGTTTTACTGAGGTAAAGTGTTTGGCTCCGCCCTCACCTGTGTGTTTCAGAACACCTGAAGATCCACACGGGCTTCAAACCGTACAGGTGTGACGTTTGTGGGAAGTCGTTCATTCGAGCTCCAGACCTGAAAAAACATGAACGTGTTCACAGCAACGAGAGGCCGTTCGCCTGCCAGATGTGTGACAAGGTGAGCTCACCTGTCTGTCTCTCACCTGTCTGTCTCTCACCTGTCTGTGTCTCACCTGTCTGTCTCTCACCTGTCTGTCTCTCACCTGTCTGTCTGCAGGCGTTTAAACACAAGTCTCACCTGAAGGATCATGAGAGGAGACACAGAGGAGAGAAACCCTTCGTCTGTCCATCCTGCACCAAGGCCTTCGCCAAGGTAATACTACTACTAATACTACTACTACTACTACTACTACTATTAGTACTACTACTACTACTACTATTAGTACTACTACTACTACTACTAATACTATTAGTACTATTACTACTACTACTACTACTACTACTACTACTATTAGTACTACTACTACTACTATTACTACTATTAGTACTACTACTACTACTACTATTGCTACTACTACTACTACTACTACTACTATTAGTACTACTACTACTATTACTACTACTACTACTACTACTATTAGTACTACTACTACTACTATTAGTACTACTATTAGTACTACTACTACTACTATTAGTACTACTACTACTACTATTAGTACTACTACTACTACTACTATTACTATTAGTACTATTACTACTACTACTACTATTACTACTACTACTACTACTATTAGTACTATTACTACTACTACTACTATTACTACTACTACTACTACTATTAGTACTACTACTATTACTACTACTACTACTACCGATACTACCACTGATACTACCGATACTACCACTACTGATACTACTACTGATACTACTGCCGATACTACTGATACTACCGATACCACCGATACTACTGATACTACTACCGATACTACCGATACCACCGATACCACTGATACTACCGATACCACCGATATCACTGATACTACCGATACTACCGATACTGATACTACCGATACTACCACTACTGATACTACTACCGATTCCACTGATACTACCGATATCACTGATACTACTACTACTGATACTATCGATACTACCGATGCTACCGATACTACCGATACTACTACTGATTCTACCGATACTACTACTACTGATACAACTACTGATACCACCGATGCTACCGATACCACCGATACCACCGATGCTACCGATACCACCGATATTACCGATACCACTGATACTACCGATACTACTACTGATTCTACCGATACTACTACTACTGATACCACCGATGCTACCAATGCCACCGATATTACCGATACCACTGATACTACCGATACTACTACTGATACTACTACTGATTCTACCGATACTACTACTACTGATACAACTACTGATACCACCGATACCACCGATACCACTGATATTACCGATACCACCGATACTACTACTGATACTACTACTGATTCTACCGATACCACTGATATTACCGATACCACCGATACTACTACTGATACTACCGATACTACTACCTGTGCTACTGATGACAGTGTGTATTTGTACCTGTGGTGAGTTCAATGTCACTCTGTACTTTCAGGCGTCGGATCTGAAGCGTCATGAGAACAACATGCACAGTGAGAGGAAGCAGCTGAACCCGCTGCAGAGCGACACGGAGACGCTGCAGGCTGCTGCCATGGCTGCTGAGGAGCAACATCTGGACAGCATCAGCTGCTCCTAACACCTGGACAGCATCAGCTGCTCCCAACATCTGGTCAGCATCAGCTGCTCCCAACATCTGGACAGCATCAGCTGCTCCTAACATCTGGACAACATCAGCTGCTCCTAACACCTGGACAGCATCAGCTGCTCCCAACACCTGGACAGCATCAGCTGCTCCTAACATCTGGACAGCATCAGCTGCTCCTAACACCTGGACAGCATCAGCTGCTCCTAACATCTGGACAACATCAGCTGCTCCTAACACCTGGACAGCATCAGCTGCTCCCAACACCTGGACAGCATCAGCTGCTCCTAACATCTGGACAGCATCAGCTGCTCCTAACACCTGGACAGCATCAGCTGCTCCTAACATCTGGACAGCATCAGCTGCTCCCAACACCTGGACAGCATCAGCTGCTCCTAACATCTGGACAGCATCAGCTGCTCCCAACATCTGGACAGCATCAGCTGCTCCCAACATCTGGACAGCATCAGCTGCTCCCAACATCTGGACAGCATCAGCTGCTCCTAACACCTGGACAGCATCAGCTGCTCCTAACATCTGGAGTGTCAGTGTATTAACAGTATTTCCAGTGGTGTGTTTTCTTGGTTCTTGTGTGTTGAAGGAATCAGGTGTTTCCAGCTGTGAAGCAATGACCATGAACTGACTTTAACCTGGACTGATGACCTCATGGATCACGTGATGATCACATGATGATCACGTGATGATCATGGTAGACCTGCCGTCTCCTCTGGCTCCCTGTGTGTGTGTGTGTGTGTCTGTGTGTGTGTCTGTGTCTGTGTCTGTGTGTGTGTGTGTGTGTGTGTCTGTGTGTGTGTCTGTGTGTCTGTGTCTATGTGTGTGTGTGTGTGTGTGTGTGTGTGTGTCTGTCTGTGTGTGTGTGTGTGTGTCTGTGTGTGTGTCTGTGTCTGTGTGTGTGTGTGTGTGTGTGTGTCTGTGTGTGTGTGTGTGTGTGTGTGTGTGTGTGTGTGTCTGTGTGTGTGTGTGTGTGTGTGTGTGTCTGTGTGTGTGTGTCTGTGTGTGTGTGTGTCTGTGTGTGTGTGTGTCTGTGTGTGTGTGTGTGTGTGTGTGTGTGTGTGTGTGTGTGTGTGTGTGTGTGTGTGTGTCTGTGTGACCCCGTCAGTGTGTAAGTGTTCTGGGTCAGTTCTTCAGTCTGAACTAAACTGTACAGGAAGCGGATGATTCTGAAGCTCTTGGTTTGTGTTGTATATAAAATCGTTCTGTTCAGTTTAATGAGCAGAGCTGTCCTGTTTTAAACCACGTCTGTTTTATTTCATCACTTTCACTATTAAATTATAATTACAATAAGAAATATAATTTTTTTAATTGAATTGAAAGTTTTAAATGAATGACAGGTTATACATTTATATCATAAACTCAGGTAGACATTCTGCTCAATAGTTGATGATATATATGTATATATATATGTATATGCACATATATATATACATATATATATGTGTATATATATGTGTGTATATATATATACGTGTATATATATATATATACATACATATATATATATATATATACATATATATACACATACACATATAGCTATATGTATATCTGTAGGTACCAGCAGGAGGAGTCAGAACACCAGCAGCTCTTTCTATGTTTAATGTGAGTTCATATTTCATGTGATGTTGAGATCAGAGATTCAGTCGATAAAACAATTCATACAAAATACAGTTTCTACAAAAACAAAGTTTATCACTGTTTTATAAAGAACTTTAACAGCTGTTCATGATGGGATGTGATGTCACCATGGCAACACATGGAGGTCACTGTGTTCAGTGGTGAGACAGTCTGAGTGTCAGGGTTTGATCAGCCAATCACAGTGAGGATTCACTCTGTAAACGTCCAACAGTACACAGTCTGGACGGAGACGCCGCTCACCTGAGGGACAGACAGACAGACAGACAGACAGACAGACAGACAGACAGACAGACAGACAGACAGACAGACAGACAGACAGACAGACAGACAGACAGACAGACAGACAGACAGACAGACAGGTTTTAGTATCTTGAAATTCAAGCAACACATTTCAAATCAAACCTGTTCAGTTTATATCATATAAACATCATGTTAACATGTTAACATCATGTTAACATGATGTTAACATGTTATCATCAACATCATGTTAACATCATCAACATCATGTTAACATCGTCAACATCATGTTTATATGATGTTAACATATAAACATCATGTTAACATCATCAACATCATGTTTATATGATGTTAACATCATATAAACATCATGTTAACATCATCATGTTAACATGATCAACATCATGTTTATATGATGTTAACATCATATAAACATCATGTTAACATCATGTTAACATGTTAACATCATCAACATCATGTTTATATGATGTTAACATGATGTTTACATGATGTTAACATGTAAACATCATGTTTATATAATGTTAACATCATGTTAATATGTTATCATGTTTATATAATGTTAACATCATCATGTTAATATGTTATGTTTATATAATGTTAACATCATCATGTTAATATGTTATGTTTATATAATGTTAACATCATCATGTTAACATCATGTTTATGTTAACATCATCATGTTAATATGTTAACATCATGTTTATATAATGTTAACATCATCATGTTAACATCATGTTTATATAATGTTAACATCATCATGTTAATATGTTAACATCATGTTAACATCATCAACATCATGTTTATACATGTTATCATCATGTTAACATGTTAACATCATGTTTATATGATGTTAACATCATCATGTTAACATCATCATGTTCACATGTTAACATGTGAACATCATGATCTATGTCATCATGATGTTCACATGATGTTAACATCATCAACATCATGTTTATATAATGTTAACATCATCATGTTAACATCATGTTTATATAATGTTAACATCATCATGTTAACATGTTTATAGGATGTTAACATCATCATGTTAACATCCTATAAACATCATGTGAACATGTTAACATCATGTGAACATCATGATCTATGTCATCATGATGTTCACATGATGTTAACATCAACATCATGTTTATATAATGTTAAAATCATCATGTTAACATCATCAACATCATGTTTATATAATGTTCACATCATGATGTTTATATGATGTTCTAATCACACTCACAGATGTTTCCTCCGACTTCATACAGATGCTGAACAGAACTGCTGGTAGAGAAACAGAAACACAATGAATGATTATCAATCCTATTGATTAGTGGAGTAGTGTGTGTGTGTGTGTGTGTGTGTGTGTGTGTGTGTGTGTGTGTGTGTGTGTGTGTGTGTGTGTGTGTGTGTGTGTGTGTGTGTGTGTGTGTGTGTGTGTGTGTGTGTGTATATGTATGTGTGTTTGTGTTACCTGTTGTCACACTCAAACCTAGTGATGACGTCTTTGGCTCTCATCTGTCCATCAAGCTGTATCGCCATGGAAACCTTGGTGTGCAGGGGGGCGTGAACCCTGATCACACCTGCACACAACTCCGTGATCTGCACACACACACACACACACACACACACACACAGAGAGAGAGGTGTGATGTCACTCACATGCATGGATGACATCAGAGGACAAACAGGTGATGTACCGGCTTAATTTAACACACCTGGTTCTCTGGTCTCACCTGGTTCTCTGTCTCACCTGGTTCTCTGGTCTCACCTGGTTCTCTGTCTCACCTGGTTCTCTGGTCTCACCTGGTTCTCTGTCTCACCTGGTTCTCTGGTCTCACCTGGTTCTCTGTCTCACCTGGTTCTCTGTCTCACCTGGTTCTCTGGTCTCACCTGGTTCTCTGGTCTCACCTGGTTCTCTGTCTCACCTGGTTCTCTGTCTCACCTGGTTCTCTGGTCTCACCTGGTTCTCTGTCTCACCTGGTTGTCCACTCTCTGCCTCACCTGGTTTCTGTCGTTCTTGTCGTTCTTCCTCCTCAGCAGGCGTCTCGTGGCCTTGGTCAGGCCGAACTGTTTCTGATTGGACGCCTGGTTCATCTGTCTCACCTGAGACAACAGGAAGCTGGGGACCTACCCAGTGAAACAGGAAGTGATGTCACAGACAGTGCAGACAGTGATGTCACTGAGGCTGTGCAGGTGTGATCCTCTGACTCACGGTCCACAGCAGGTCCTGGTGTGTGATCATCAGTCGGACCAGGTGAGCTCCGCCCACCGCCTCCTCCATCTCCTCCTGTTGCTTAGCGACGGAGCGCCTGTTGCCACGGTGACGGCAGGTGAACAGGTTTGGCGCCATCACCATGGAGACGTTCCACAGAGACATCCTGTTCTGGTCCTGATGAGAGACCACCATACGCAGGAAGACCAGCAGCGCCTGTAACCATGGAAACAGATGGTGTGATTTAGTGCAGTAGAAGGTGTGATTTAGTAGAAGGTGTGATTTAGTAGAAGGTGTGATTTAGTGTAGTAGAAGGTGTGATTTAGTGCAGTAGAAGGTGTGATTTAGTAGAAGGTGTGATTTAGTGTAGTAGAAGGTGTGATTTAGTAGAAGGTGTGATTTAGTGCAGTAGAAGGTGTGATTTAGTAGAAGGTGTGATTTAGTGTAGTAGAAGGTGTGATTTAGTGTAGTAGAAGGTGTGATTTAGTAGAAGGTGTGATTTAGTGTAGTAGAAGGTGTGATTTAGTAGAAGGTGTGATTTAGTGCAGTAGAAGGTGTGATTTAGTAGAAGGTGTGATTTAGTGCAGTAGAAGGTGTGATTTAGTAGAAGGTGTGATTTAGTGTAGTAGAAGGTGTGATTTAGTAGAAGGTGTGATTTAGTGCAGTAGAAGGTGTGATTTAGTGCAGTAGAAGGTCAAATCAAATCAAATCAAATCAATTTATTTTTGTATAGCGTCAAATCACAACAGAAGTTATCTCAAGACGCTTTATATATAGAGCAGGTCTATGACCGTACACCAGAGTTTAGAGACCCAACAGGATCCACCAAGCGCACTGTGGCCAGGAACAACTCCCCGATTACTGGGAAGAAACCTGGAGCAGAACCGGGCGCAGGGCGGGCGGCCATCTGCTGAGACCGGCTGGGGGGATAGATAGATAGAGTGAGAGAGAGAGAGAGATAGAAGCAGCCACAATAGCAGTCTAGCAGCTGTAATAGCTAATACAAGTAGGGCTGATAACACAAAACCAATAGTGGTGGATGGAAAGAGTGATAATACAACTATCGGAAAGCCAGCACTGTCCAGCATCTCTCCTCAGTACGTCCATGTGTATTGGTGTGGGACGTCCCTGCGATCGAGGCCCGTGCGTTGGTTCCTGCAGCATCAGCATGCTTGCTGGGAGCTCTTGATGTCTTTGGCAGTGATTGAGAAGTGTTATTCTCCAGGCTGCCACATTGTCACTAGGTGTTGGAAATCCCTCGTTAGCATTGGTAGTCCCTCGTACAGACGTAGTTAATTAGGGATGGTAGCAGTTGGTGTCAAGCAGGCACCGACGCGGCAGCAGATGCAGCCACAATACCGGAGACCACCAAGATCCAGGTGAAACCCTGCTCCAAGTGTGCCCATGCTCCAGGTATAACCTCGCTCCCGGTGTGGTCCCGCTCCAGGTATGACCTCGCTCCAGGTGTGACCCCGCTCCACGGTTAGCTGCGAGACAAGGAGGCACAAGGACTCCCGGGAAGGAATGAAGTTAGTAACAACATGGACATGGGACATGAGTATATACAGAAGGAGAGGGGAGCTCAGTGTGTCATAGGAAGTTCCTTATGACAGTGTGTCATAGGAAGTCCCCTGGCAGTCTATGCCTATAGCAGCTTAAGTATAAGCGTTATCAAAGAGGAAAGTCTTTAGCCTACTCTTAAATGTAGAGACGGTGTCTGCCTCCCGGACTGAAACTGGGAGCTGGTTCCAGAGAAGAGGAGCTTGATAGCTGAAGGCTCTGGCTCCCATTCTACTTTTGGAGACTCTAGGAACCTCAAGTAACCCTGCATTCTGTGAGCGCAGTGCTCTAGTGGGGTAGTAGGGTACTATGAGCTCTTTAAGATATGATGGGGCCTGACCGTTTAGCGCTTTGTAGGTGAGGAGGACGATTTTAAAATCTATTCTGGATTTTACAGGCAGCCAGTGCAGAGAAGCTAATACAGGCGTAATATGATCTCTTTTTCTAGTTCTAGTCAGTACACGTGCTGCAGCATTCTGGATCAACTGGAGAGTCTTAAGAGACTTATTGGAGCAGCCTGATAATAAGGAATTGCAGTAATCGAGTCTAGAGGTAACAAATGCATGGACTAATTTTTCTGCATCATTTTGACACAGGATGTGCCTGATCTTCGCAATGTTACGTAGATGAAAGAAGGCAGTCCGTGAGGTTTGTTTTATGTGAGAGTTAAAGTACATATCCTGGTCGAAGACAACTCCCAGATTCCTTACGGTGGTGCTGGAGGCCAGGGCAATGCCATCTAAAGTAACTATATCATTAGATAATTTGTTTCGGAGGTGCTCAGGGCCTAGTACAATAACTTCAGTTTTGTCTGAGTTTAACATCAGGAAATTGCAGGTCATCCAGGTTTTTATGTCCTTAAGGCATGCTTGAAGTTTAGTTAACTGGTTTGTTTCGTCTGGCTTGATCGATAGATATAATTGGGTATCATCTGCATAACAATGAAAGTTTATGGAGTGTTTTCTAATAACATTGCCTAAGGGAAGCATATATAAGGTGAATAGAATTGGTCCAAGTACAGAACCCTGTGGAACTCCGTGACTAACTTTGGCGTACATGGAGGACTCATCATTGACATGTACAAACTGAGATCGATCTGATAAATAGGACTTAAACCAACTTAGTGCAGTTCCTTTAATGCCAATTAAATGTTCCAGTCTTTGTAATAGGATGTCAGGATCAATGGTGTCAAAAGCAGCACTGAGATCTAGCAAGACAAGTACAGAGACAAGTCCTTTGTCCGATGCCATTAGAAGGTCATTTGTAATTTTCACTAGTGCTGTCTCTGTGCTATGGTGCACTTTAAATCCTGACTGATAATCTTCGAATAAATGATTGTTCTGTAGAAAGTCACACAGCTGACTGGCAACTACTTTCTCGAGTATTTTGGAGGTAAAGGGAAGGTTAGATATAGGTCTATAGTTGGCTAGGACCTCTGGATCAAGAGTGGGCTTTTTAAGAAGAGGTTTAATTACAGCTACTTTAAAGGACTGTGGTACATAGCCTGTTAGTAAAGACACATTGATCATATCCAGTAAAGAGGTGCTAACTAGAGGTAAAACTTCTTTTAGCAGTCTAGTTGGAATAGGGTCTAGGAGACAGGTAGATGATTTAGATGAGGAGATCAGTGAGGTTAATTTGTGGAGATCGATAGGAGAAAAGCAGTCTAAATATATATCAGGTTGTACAGCTGTTTCTAAGGTTCCTAAGTTTGAGGATAAATTGGTAGCAGTTGACGGTAGGAGGTGATTCATTTTGTCTCTAATAGTTATGATTTTATCATTAAAGAAACTCATGAAGTCACTACTACTGAGGGTTGTAGGAATACATGGCTCAATAGAGCTGTGACTTTCTGTCAGCCTGGCTACAGTGCTGAATAGAAACCTGGGGTTGTTCTTATTTTTCTCTATTAATGATGAGTAATGGGCTGCTCTGGCATCACAGAGAGCCTTCCTATATGTTTTAAGACTATCTTGCCAGACTAAATGAGATTCTTCCTGTTTGGTGGAACGCCATATCCTTTCCAGTTTCCTCGATGCTTGCTTTAATTTGCGTGTTTGAGGGTTATACCATGGAGCTGACTTCCTTTGTTTTACTAACTTCTTTTTTAGAGGGGCAACAGAATCAAGTGTGACTCGCAGTGAGTCTGTAGCACTATCTACAAGATGATCAATTTGGGTAGGGCTAAAATTAACATACGAGTCCTCTGTTATATTGAGACATGGTATTGAATTTAATGCTGATGGAATCACTTCCTTAAATTTAGCTACAACACTATCGGATAGACATCTAGTGTACACACTTTTATCTGATGGTGTATAGTCTAGTAATAAGAATTCAAAAGTGATTAAATAATGGTCTGATAAAAGAGAGTTCTGTGGAAAAACAATTAAATGTTCAATTTCAACGCCATATGACATAACAAGGTCGAGGGTGTGGTTAAAGCGGTGAGTGGGTTTATGCACGTTCTGCGAGAAACCAATTGAATCTAATAAAGAGATAAACGCAGTACTGAGGCTATCATTATCAACGTCCACATGAATATTAAAATCACCTACTATAATGACTTTATCTGTTTTCAGGACTAAGCTTGATAGAAACTCTGAGAATTCAGATAGAAATTCAGAATATGGGCCTGGAGCGCGGTACACTATAACAAAGAGAATGGTCTGTAGTGTTTTCCAGCTTGGGTGTGAAAGACTAAGAACAAGGCTTTCAAATGAGTTATAATTTAGTTTAGTTTTAGGGTTTATTAATAGGCTTGAGTCGAAGATGGCTGCAACTCCACCTCCTCGGCCGGTGTCTCGAGGAATGTGAGTATTAATATGACTCGGGGGAGTGGATTCGTTTAGGCTGACATATTCTTCCTGACACAGCCAGGTTTCAGTAAGACAAAAAAGGTGTGATCTAGTGTAGTAGAAGGTGTGATTTAGTAGAAGGTGTGATTTAGTGTAGTAGAAGGTGTGATTTAGTGTAGGTGTGATTTAGTGTAGTAGAAGGTGTGATTTAGTGCAGTAGAAGGTGTGATTTAGTGTAGTAGAAGGTGTGATTTAGTAGAAGGTGTGATTTAGTGCAGTAGAAGGTGTGATTTAGTAGAAGGTGTGATTTAGTGTAGCAGAAGGTGTGATTTAGTGCAGTAGAAGGTGTGATTTAGTGTAGTAGAAGGTGTGATTTAGTAGAAGGTGTGATTTAGTGTAGTAGAAGGTGTGATTTAGTGTAATAGAAGGTGTGATTTAGTGCAGTAGAAGGTGTGATTTAGTGCAGTAGAAGGTGTGATTTAGTGCAGTAGAAGGTGTGATCTAGTGTAGTAGAAGGTGTGATCTAGTGTAGTAGAAGGTGTGATTTAGTAGGTGTGATTTAGTGTAGTAGAAGGTGTGATTTAGTGCAGTAGAAGGTGTGATTTAGTGTAGTAGAAGGTGTGATTTAGTAGAAGGTGTGATTTAGTGTAGTAGAAGGTGTGATTTAGTGCAGTAGAAGGTGTGATTTAGTGCAGTAGAAGGTGTGATTTAGTGTAGTAGAAGGTGTGATTTAGTATAGTAGAAGGTGTGATTTAGTAGAAGGTGTGATCTAGTGCAGTAGAAGGTGTGATTTAGTGTAGTAGAAGGTGTGATTTAGTAGGTGTGATCTAGTGCAGTAGAAGGTGTGATTTAGTGCAGTAGAAGGTGTGATTTAGTGCAGTAGAAGGTGTGATTTAGTGTAGTAGAAGGTGTGATTTAGTATAGTAGAAGGTGTGATTTAGTAGAAGGTGTGATCTAGTGTAGTAGAAGGTGTGATTTAGTAGAAGGTGTGATCTAGTGCAGTAGAAGGTGTGATTTGGTAGAAGGTGTGATTTAGTGTAGTAGAAGGTGTGATTTAGTAGAAGGTGTGATCTAGTGTAGTAGAAGGTGTGATTTAGTGTAGTAGAAGGTGTGATTTAGTGCAGTAGAAGGTGTGATTTAGTAGAAGGTGTGATTTAGTAGAAGGTGTGATTTAGTGCAGTAGAAGGTGTGATTTAGTGCAGTAGAAGGTGTGATTTAGTAGAAGGTGTGATTTAGTGTAGTAGAAGGTGTGATTTAGTAGAAGGTGTGATTTAGTGTAGTAGAAGGTGTGATTTAGTGCAGTAGAAGGTGTGATTTAGTGTAGTAGAAGGTGTGATTTAGTGTAGTAGAAGGTGTGATTTAGTGCAGTAGAAGGTGTGATTTAGTGCAGTAGAAGGTGTGATTTAGTAGAAGGTGTGATTTAGTAGAAGGTGTGATTTAGTGCAGTAGAAGGTGTGATTTAGTAGAAGGTGTGATTTAGTAGAAGGTGTGATTTAGTGCAGTAGAAGGTGTGATTTAGTAGAAGGTGTGATTTAGTGCAGTAGAAGGTGTGATTTAGTAGAAGGTGTGATTTAGTGCAGTAGAAGGTGTGATTTAGTAGAAGGTGTGATTTAGTGCAGTAGAAGGTGTGATTTAGTAGAAGGTGTGATTTAGTAGAAGGTGTGATTTAGTGCAGTAGAAGGTGTGATTTAGTAGAAGGTGTGATTTAGTAGAAGGTGTGATTTAGTGCAGTAAAAGGTGTGATTTAGTAGAAGGTGTGATTTAGTGCAGTAGAAGGTGTGATTTAGTAGAAGGTGTGATTTGGTAGAAGGTGTGATTTACTCTCAGAGTGTCCCTGTTGGCTGCAGGTAGCAGCATTGAGAGCAGCTGGAGAGCCTGAACCTGGTGGAGCTCCGAGGACACACCTAGAGGGACACAACAGAACCAGTCTGAACCAGGCTGAACCAGGCTGAACCAGTCTGAACCAGTCTGAACCAGCCTGAAGTAGTCTGAACCAGTGTGAAATAGTCTGAACCAGGCTGAACCAGTCTGAACCAGGCTGAACCAGTCTGAACCAGTCTGAACCAGGCTGAACCAGTCTAAAGGGAGGTGTGAACCGGTCTGAACCAGTCTGAACCAGTCTGAACCCGGCTAAAGGGAGGTGTGTACCGAGGACACAGCGGTAGGTGTTCAGGTGTGAACGGGTCAGGAGAGGCGTCGGCAGCTCTCTGATGAAAAGCTTCAGCAGACCGGCAGCGTCCACCTGTCTCACTGAAGACCAGTCAAACCCTCCACCACACCTGTCCAACTCGCTACGCAGGTACTGGAGACAGAGACAGACAGACAGACAGACAGACAGACAGACAGACACACAGACAGAGAGACAGACAGAGAGGCAGACAGAGACAGAGAGACAGACAGACAGAGAGAGAGACAGAGAGGCAGACAGAGACAGAGAGACAAAGACAGACAGAGAGACAGACAGAGAGACAGAGAGACAGACAGAGAGACAGAGAGACAGACAGACAGACAGACAGACAGACAGACAGACAGACAGACAGACATTTTATATGTTAGAATCAGCATCATGTTATTGACTTGTAGAGTCATTCATTATTAACCCTGTTACATTACAGCACATTATACACTATTATATATACACTATATTATATATATATGATATATATAATGTATAATATGTAATGCATTATACATTATATATTATGTATATATTATATATATACTGGAAAAACAAAGTTGTTAAACTTGTGTTTGGTGGATTATTCCTCTGTTGTATCAATGCTAATGGTCATTGTATTTCACATGGTTGTAAAGCCTGTTTATTGACCTTCACAATGATGTCACACTTGTAAGGATCATGTATTTGTGGGATGAGCAGCACAGCTGATGATGTGGGGAGCGCCCAAGAAACATGTTCCAAAATGCTCCGTCAATGGTAAACAGTGTATTCTCCTGTTGGTGTTGACTCTTGTTGTGAGTTGTTTGGTGGATGATTGAACTCTCTATCAGTAACAAGGAACAAACAAGACATATTGATTGATTGAATCCACCGTCAGGAGGCTCAGTAGAGGTGGAAGATCCATACGCAGCCACAACAGCCTGGCACCTCCTCCTCATGCTGGTCACCAACCTGGTCACACGTTGCTGTGGGATGGCGTTCCATTCCTCAACCAGGATTGGTTGCAGGTCAGCCAGCGTGGTTGTGTTGGTCACTCTAACACGTACAGCACGCCCAAGCTGATCCCACAAGTGTTGAATTGGGTTGAGGTGTGGACTCTTGGCAGGCCGTTCCATTCTCTCTCCTCCCACATTGTGGAGGTAGTCTGTGATAACCCTGGCTCTGTGGGGGGGGGGGTTGTTTCTTGGAGGATGAAGTTAGGTGCCAGATTGTGGAGATATGGGATCACCACTGGCTGCAGAATCTCATCCTGATATCTCCCTGCATTGAGATGGCCTTCAATGATGACAAGCCTTGTTTTACCAGTGAGGGAGATGCCCCCCCCCCCACACCATGACACTGCCCCCACCAAAAGCTGTTACTCCATCGGTTCAACAATCAGCATAGCATTCTCCACGTCGACTCCATACTTTGACCTGCCGTCCAACTTTAACAGACAGAACCTGGACTCATCACTGAACATGACATTCCCCCACATGTTCAGGTTCCATTGTCTGTGTTGGAGACACCAGCGCCAACGGGCCTGACGGTGAAGGGCAGTCATTGCAGGCTTCCTGGTAGCCTTATGAGAATACACTGTTTAGAGCATTTTGGCAAATTTTTCTTGGGCGCTACCCACATCATCAGCTGTGCTGCTCATCCCACAAATGCATGATCCTTACAAGTTGGACATCATTGTGAAGGTCAATAAACAGGCTTTCCAACCATGTCAAATACAATGACCATTAGCATTGATACAACAGAGAAATAATCCACCAAACACAAGTTTCCGAACTTTGTTTTTCCAGTTTATATTATATATTATATAATATATAATATACACACGTAGGCAAAGTTGTTGGTAACGTTCTGTTAAAGAAAGAAAAACCCACAATGGTCACTGAAATAATTTGAAACTGACAAAAGTAATAATAAATAAAAATTCACTGAAAATGAACTAATGAAAATCAGATATTGTTTTTGAATTATGGTTCAGCAGAATCATTTAAAAAAACAAACTAATGAAACTGGCCTAGACAAAAATGATGGTAACATTAACTTAATATTTTGTTGCACAACCTTTTGAGGCAATCACTGCAATCAAGTGATTTCTGTAACTCTCAATGAGACTTCTGCACCTGTCGACAGGTATGTTGGCCCACTCCTCGTGAGCAAACTGCTCCAGCTGTCTCAGGTTTGAAGGGTGCCTTCTCCAGACTGCATGTTTCAGCTCCTTCCACAGATGTTCAATAGGATTTAGATCAGGGCTCATAGAAGGCCACTTCAGAATAGTCCAATGTTTTGTTCTTAGCCATTCTTGGGTGTTTTTAGCTGTGTTTTGGGTCCTTATCCTGTTTGAGGACCCATGACCTGCAACTGAGACCAAGCTTTCTGACACTGGGCAGCACATTTCGCTCCAGAATGCCTTGATAGTCTTGAGATTTCATTGCACCCTGCACAGATTCAAGACACCCTGTGCCAGATGCAACAAAGCAGCCCCATAACATAACCGAGCCTCCTCCATGTTTCACATTAGGTACAGTGTTCTTTTCTTTGGATGCTTCATTTTTGCGTCTGTGAACATAGAGCTGATGTGACTTGCCAAAAAGCTCCAGTTTTGTCTCATCTGTCCAAAGGACATTCTCCCAGAAGCTTTGTGGCTTGTCAATATGCATTTTGGAAAATTCCAGTCTCGCTTTTTTATGATTTGGTGTCCTCCTCGGTTGTCTTCCATTAAGTCCACTTTGGCTCAAACAGTGACGGATGGTGCGATCTGACACTGATGTACCTTGACCTTGGAGTTCACCTCTAATCTCTCTGGAAGTTGTTCTGGGCTCTTTGGTTACCATTCGTATTATCCGTCTCTTCAATATGTCATCAATTTTCCTCTTGCGGCCACGTCCATGGAGGTTGGCTACAGTCCCATGGACCTTAAACTTCTGAATAATATGTGCAGCTGTAGTCACAGGAACATCAAGCTGCTTGGAGATGGTCTTATAGCCTTTACCTTTAACATGAAGGTCTATAATGTTCTTTCTGATCTCCTGAGACAACTCTCTCCTTAGCTTTCTGTGGTCCATGTTCAGTGTGGTACACACCATGATACCAAACAGCACGGTGACTACTTTTCACCCTTTAAATAGGCAGACTGACTGATTAAAAGTTTGAAGACACCTGTGATGCTAATTACAGGACACACCTTAGTTTAACATGTTCCTATGGTCACATTATTTTACATCTTTTCTAGGGGTACCATCATTTTTGTCCAGGCCAGTTTCATCAGTTTGTTTTTTAAAATGATTCTGCTGAACCACAATTCAAAAACAATATCTGATTTTCATTAGTTCATTTTCAGTGAATTTTTATTTATTATTACTTTTGTCAGTTTCAAGTTATTTCAGTGACCATTGTGGGTTTTTCTCTCTTTAACGGAACATTACCAACAACTTTGCCTACGTCTGTATATATAATATACAGACGTAGTATCATATCATTTAAAAAAACAAACTGATGAAACTGGCCTGGACAAAAATGATGGTATCCCTAGAAAAGATGTAAAATAATGTGACCATAGGGACATATTAAACTAAGGTGTGTCCTGTAAATAGCATCACAGGTGTCTTCAAACTTGTAATCAGTCAGTCTGCCTATTTAAAGGGTGAAAAGTAGTCAAATCAAATCAAATCAAATCAATTCATTTTTGTATAGCGTCAAATCACAACAGAAGTTATCTCAAGACGCTTTATATATAGAGCAGGTCTATGACCGTACACCATAGTTTAGAGACCCAACAGGATCCACCAAGCGCACTGTGGCCAGGAACAACTCCCCGATTACTGGGAAGAAACCTGGAGCAGAACCGGGCGCAGGGCGGGCGGCCATCTGCCGAGACCGGCTGGGGGGATAGATAGATAGAGTGAGAGAGAGAGAGAGAGAGAGAGAGAGAGAGAGAGATAGAAGCAGCCACAATAGCAGTCTAGCAGCTGTAATAGCTAATACAAGTAGGGCTGATAACACAAAACCAATAGTGGTTGATGGAAAGAGTGATAATACAACTATCGGAAAGCCAGCACTGTCCAGCACTGCCAGCACTGTCCAGCATCTCTCTTCAGTACGTCCATGTGTATTGGTGTGGGACGTCCCTGCGATCGATGCCCGTGCGTTGGTTCCTGCAGCATCAGCATGCTTGCTGGGAGCTCTTGATGTCTTTGGCAGTGATTGAGAAGTGTTATTCTCCAGGCTGCCACATTGTCACTAGGTGTTGGAAATCCCTCGTTAGCATTGGTAGTCCCTCGTACAGACGTAGTTAATTAGGGATGGTAGCAGTTGGTGTCAAGCAGGCACCGACGCGGCAGCAGATGCAGCCACAATACCGGAGACCACCAAGATCCAGGTGAAACCCTGCTCCAAGTGTGCCCATGCTCCAGGTAGAACCTCGCTCCCGGTGTGGTCCCGCTCCAGGTATGACCTCGCTCCAGGTGTGACCCCGCTCCACGGTTAGCTGCGAGACAAGGAGGCACAAGGACTCCCGGGAAGGAATGAAGTTAGTAACAACATGGACATGGGACATGAGTATATACAGAGTCACTGTGCTGTTTGGTGTCATGGTGTGTACCACACTGAACATGGACCACAGAAAGCTAAGGAGAGAGTTGTCTCAGGAGATCAGAAAGAACATTATAGACCTTCATGTTAAAGGTAAAGGCTATAAGACCATCTCCAAGCAGCTTGATGTTCCTGTGACTACAGCTGCTCATATTATTCAGAAGTTTAAGGTCCATGGGACTGTAGCCAACCTCCCTGGACGTGGCCGCAAGAGGAAAATTGATGACATATTGAAGAGACGGATAATACGAATGGTAACCAAAGAGCCCAGAACAACTTCCAAAGAGATTAGAGGTGAACTCCAAGGTCAAGGTACATCAGTGTCAGATCGCACCATCCGTCACTGTTTGAGCCAAAGTGGACTTAATGGAAGACGACCGAGGAGGACACCAAATCATTAAAAAGCGAGACTGGAATTTTCCAAAATGCATATTGACAAGCCACAAAGCTTCTGGGAGAATGTCCTTTGGACAGATGAGACAAAACTGGAGCTTTTTGGCAAGTCACATCAGCTCTATGTTCACAGACGCAAAAATGAAGCATCCAAAGAAAAGAACACTGTACCTAATGTAAAACATGGAGGAGGCTCGGTTATGTTATGGGGCTGCTTTGTTGCATCTGGCACAGGGTGTCTTGAATCTGTGCAGGGTGCAATGAAATCTCAAGACTATCAAGGCATTCTGGAGCGAAATGTGCTGCCCAGTGTCAGAAAGCTTGGTCTCAGTCGCAGGTCATGGGTCCTCAAACAGGATAATGACCCAAAACACAGCTAAAAACACCCAAGAATGGCTAAGAACAAAACATTGGACTATTCTGAAGTGGCCTTCTATGAGCCCTGATCTAAATCCTATTGAACATCTGTGGAAGGAGCTGAAACATGCAGTCTGGAGAAGGCACCCTTCAAACCTGAGACAGCTGGAGCAGTTTGCTCACGAGGAGTGGGCCAACATACCTGTCGACAGGTGCAGAAGTCTCATTGAGAGTTACAGAAATCACTTGATTGCAGTGATTGCCTCAAAAGGTTGTGCAACAAAATATTAAGTTAAGGGTACCATCATTTTTGTCTAGGCCAGTTTCATTAGTTTGTTTTTTTAAATGATTCTGTTGAACCATAATTCAAAAACAATATCTGATTTTCATTAGTTAATTTTCAGTGAATTTTTATTTATTATTACTTTTGTCAGTTTCAAGTTATTTCAGTGACCATTGTGGGTTTTTCTTTCTTTAACGGAAGGGTACCAACAATTTTGCCTACGTCTGTATATAACAGCGTCTCTGAGGTGGGTTAGGGTTGGGGGTTAGTTGTTACCTTCAGTCTAGCAGCTGATCCTGGTACTCTGAGGATCCCTTCGGTCTGCAGACCAGTCTGCTCTAA
>JAUPFX010000021.1:27156317-27158817 GCA_036937225.1 Sebastes paucispinis
CGTTTGGCCTGCGTTTGGCGTGCGTTTGGCCTGCGTTTGGCCTGCGTTTGGCCTGCGTTTGGCCTGCGTTTGGCGTGCGTTTGGCGTGCGTTTGGCCTGCGTTTGGCCTGCGTTTGGCCTGCGTTTGGCCTGCGTTTAGCCTGCGTTTGGCCTGCGTTTGGCGTGCGTTTGGCGTGCGTTTGGCGTGCGTTTGGCCTGCGTTTGGCTTGCGTTTGGCGTGCGTTTGGCCTGCGTTTGGCCTGCGTTTGGCCTGCGTTTGGCGTGCGTTTAGCCTGCGTTTAGCCTGCGTTTGGCCTGCGTTTGGCGTGCGTTTGGCGTGCGTTTGGCCTGCGTTTGGCGTGCGTTTGGCGTGCGTTTGGCGTGCGTTTAGCCTGCGTTTAGCCTGCGTTTGGCCTGCGTTTGGCCTGCGTTTGGCGTGCGTTTGGCGTGCGTTTAGCCTGCGTTTAGCCTGCGTTTGGCCTGCGTTTGGCGTGCGTTTGGCGTGCGTTTAGCCTGCGTTTGGCCTGCGTTTGGCCTGCGTTTGGCGTGCGTTTAGCCTGCGTTTAGCCTGCGTTTGGCGTGCGTTTAGCCTGCGTTTGGCCTGCGTTTAGCCTGCGTTTAGCCTGCGTTTAGCCTGCGTTTGGCGTGCGTTTAGCCTGCGTTTGGCGTGCGTTTAGCCTGCGTTTAGCCTGCGTTTGGCGTGCGTTTAGCCTGCGTTTGGCCTGCGTTTAGCCTGCGTTTAGCCTGCGTTTGGCCTGCGTTTGGCGTGCGTTTAGCCTGCGTTTGGCCTGCGTTTGGCCTGCGTTTGGCGTGCGTTTAGCCTGCGTTTAGCCTGCGTTTGGCGTGCGTTTAGCCTGCGTTTAGCGTGCGTATAAGAGCTCAACGTGCTATGCATACAGTATGTCGGCCATCTTTCATGCTGCTGTCAGCAAGAAGGAGTGACCATCCAGAGGTCAGAGGTCAGAGGTCAGACTCACCGGCAGGTCACCGTTGTCGTCTCCTTGGAAACGAAGACAGTCCCAACAAGTCCCGCCCCGTTTGTGCTCAGCCACGCCCTCTGAGTACGGAGAGTCCCTCAGCAGCCAATCAGCTCGCCGCGACCTGCCGACCGGCGGAGAGTGTCTGTGTGTTGGAGAGTGTGTGTGTGACGGAGAGTGTGCTTGTGTTGGAGAGTGTGCGTGTGTTGGAGAGTGTGCGTGTGTTGGAGAGTGTGCTTGTGTTGGAGAGTGTGTGTGTGACGGGTGTTCAGGAAGTTGATCCGAAAAAACAAACAACGTAGGAAGAGACGGTCGAACTGGAGACAGACAGACAGGTGAGAGAACAGACAGGTGAGAGAACAGACAGACAGGTGAGAGAACAGACAGACAGGTTAGAGAACAGACAGACAGGTGAGAGAACAGACAGACAGGTTAGAGAACAGACAGACAGGTGAGAGAACAGACAGACAGGTGAGAGAACAGACAGACAGGTTAGAGAACAGACAGACAGGTTAGAGAACAGACAGACAGGTGAGAGAACAGACAGACAGGTGAGAGAACAGACAGACAGGTGAGAGAACAGACAGATGAGAGAACAGACAGACAGGTGAGAGAACAGACAGACAGGTGAGAGAACAGACAGACAGGTTAGAGAACAGACAGACAGGTGAGAGAACAGACAGACAGGTTAGAGAACAGACAGACAGGTGAGAGAACAGACAGACAGGTGAGAGAACAGACAGACAGGTTAGAGAACAGACAGACAGGTGAGAGAACAGACAGATGAGAGAACAGACAGACAGGTGAGAGAACAGACAGACAGGTGAGAGAACAGACAGACAGGTGAGAGAACAGACAGACAGGTGAGCAGACAGACAGACAGCTTAGAGGACAGACAGACAGGTGAGCAGACAGACAGGTACCTCTGTGGGTGTGGCGGTGGATGGTCTTGGTGGTGGTGTGGTACCTGGGTGGTGACTCAGCGTGGTGGGGGGAAGGGGAGGGGCATCCTTCTGCTGAGTCATCGTCGGGCTGGAGAGAGAAAATGCTGAGTGATGTGTACATATATACTGTATACGCTATACTGTACTATATATATATATATATAGTGTGTATATATATATATATATACATATATCAGTTTCAAATTATTTCAGTGACCATTGTGGGTTTTTCTTTCTTTAACGGAACGTTACCAACAACTTTGCCTACGTGTGTATATTATATATTATATAATATATAATATAAACTGGAAAAACAAAGTTGTTAAACTTGTGTTTGGTGGATTATTTCTCTGTTGTATCAATGCTAATGGTCATTGTATTTTACATGGTTGGAAAGCCTGTTTATTTACCTTCACAATGATGTCACACTTGTAAGGATCATGTATTTGTGGGATGAGCAGCACAGCTGATGATGTGGGGAGCGCCCAAGAAAAATTTGCCAAAATGCTCCATCAATGGTAAACAGTGTATTCTCATAAGGCTACCAGGAAGCCTGCAATGACTGCCCTTCACCGTCAGGCCCATTTGGGATTTCATGTT